>JANIJG010014349.1:70962-104981 GCA_024611175.1 Megaceryle torquata
CCCAATGTGTTGTGTCCAGAAGGGGGGGGGGCACAAATTTTGTGTTTTTTTTCAAAAATGGGGGAGAAGGTTCTAGTGCTTGAGTTAATTCAAAAAAACCTGGTTTTTTTTTCTCCCCCCCCCCCCCCCCCGCCTTTTTTTTCTGGATGTACCAAAGCATTCATTTTGCATGTGGTGAGTAACACACTTTGATCTTTCTCAGGAAGAAAGGTATACCTACTATCACCATGAAGAAGCTTTTGACCTTTGCCCATGCAGATCCAGCAACCAAATAACAGTTTAACCATCCACAGTGACCCACAACCCTTGCTGAGGAACAAATATTACTGCCCTAACATACAGGAAGAAACATAAACATTACAAGGTCAACTCAAAAATTAGCCACAGACCAAGGAGTGTAACTAAATTCTTAAGGGGTTGAGCAAAGGCTCCAGTTAGAAGCATTATCTCATGCAATCTTGGCCATGTGGCACACAAAATACCAAACACTGCTAGAAGCCAGAGAAGCCTCCAGCAGGGACAGCACAGTATAGATGCCAAGGCTTAGTGGAAGGGAAAACAGCAATGCAACCAAATAACCTAGCTACAGCAGAGGCACCTGGGCATCTCACTAACCCTTCAGGGAGCACAATTGCTTTGTATCTTCTAAATGGAAAAGCAAATGCCAGCCATCTGTTATCAACTCCTTTGGAGAGGCTGAGCAGAGAGGTTCATTAACTCAGAAAGGGCTTAAAAAAATAAACCCACCAACAGCCTAATGCTGTATCAGATCAAAAAAGATAGTGATCTCAACACACAGAGCACATGAGATGCACACAAATGAGGGAGGAGGTAGGGAACCAGAAAGGAGGCACAGTAGTGGGTTGCCAGAGCTACGTTTTGACTGTAGCTCTTTGTGGAGTGCAGATGGCTCAGGAATGCACCTCAGTGACCCAGATGAAGTATCTGAAAAGGCCCAGATGGACTCTGGGTTTGCCACATGAAAAACAAACCAGTGAACTGCAGTAGGCACCTGCCAGCAATAGGTGGACAGAGGGATCCTGCTGCATAGGCATGGTGCATAGACAACCCAAGTGCTTACACACAGAGCTGCTCCATGTAGCCACGGGGCAGCTGAGACAATCGGAAACAGTGAGCTCTTGCTCCAGATGTTGAGAAGGCATCTGTCCATGCTCTTATATCCTGCCGGGCATAAATGGTGCTGTGTTCTGCCTCGGACATCCACTCTACAGCACACGGAAGGGACCTCCAAAGTCCTTCATGCCCACTGCTAACTGGAGCAGGAGCATCCCCAGCCACTAGATGAGGGAAGCCATGGCTTTATCTGCAGGGTCCTGGCAATTGCCAAGCGTGGAACATCCTTAGGTCTCTGGTCACTTCTTCCACCAAAGCAGGGGAGAATGAGATTGCCTTGGAGTTTCTTTAAAGCTGGACCTTCAGTATCCTGAAGCTTGCTTTACTGTGTATTTTGGAGGAGATGGCAGGTTTCTTTGTAAGTTCTGATACACATTTGAAGTTGGACATAATAGTTATGTACACCCCTCCACTTGAAAAGCTTCTCAGGCCTGCTCAGCACTGTAATTGAGCTGGCACCCTTATGCAATAATCAAGTCTGCAAACTGTGAGGAGGAAATGGAACTGAAACAAAACTGAATTAGATCTGGGAACATTTTAGTTAAGTGTAATAATGGTTCGGAAGGACAGTTGAGATACCAGCCTTCATAATGGGCAGTGTTGAAACTAGTCTCATCCTGTCACAGTTCATACAGTAACGATCCAGCTGCACTGCGACTTCCTTCTAGCTCCTGAAGTCTGAACCCACTCCATGCCACAGGATTTTAGATTCACCCCTTGTATGAATGATCACAGATAGAGGGCCCTACAGTGCAAAAACCATCTACATAAAGCATATTCATAATATCCATATTAAAAAAAAAAAGTGTATTCATAGTATCTATATGAATAAAATTTGCAAATGGAACAAAAGTGCAAACAAATTATTTTGAACCAAGATGTCACCAAACGGGAGAGCAGCCAGGAGGAAGAAAGGAACCTTTAAGGAGGGCATAAGCTGTGCTTGAGCCACAACAGCAAAGTTCATGCCTACCACATTCAATGGTGCTGCATTCAAGTCTCTCCACTCTTGCAGACTTTCCAAAGGTCAAAAATTACCTGATCACAGAAAACAAACGGAGAAGGAAACACAGTGTCTGCAAAACATGCCTTGAAAAGGAAAGAGTAGCATACAATTGACATAAGAAAATAGAAAAAAGCTTCAAATTTCCTATTTAAGAAAACTTCTCTTTGCATTGAAAGCCAGGCTTGAAGATCAACTAAGCAGGCAATGCTGCCCTAGCTTTGATTCACACCAGCCCTTCGGTTAGACAACCATCCCAGCTAGACCATCGTTAGCACCTCAGTGGTGGCTCAAATGAACCTTTCTTATACATAAAAGATACACAAGGCATCCAACCCCTCAGAAGAGTCATTCAGATCCACAATTTAATTCCAGAAAGCCAAGACCAGGAGCACCTAACATGCCTGTCAGAGGGATAGCCCACCCTTCACCCCCCCTTCTCAGCTGAGGAGCAGGGAAATTGAAACGAGTTGTGAGATGATATTTCACTTAATTATTTTTCCCATGTGCCTGTACCTGACACAGGAAGACCCAAATGCATGCTTAAGATCTCCAGGCACAACTGCAATGTAAATAATGGATTAGCATAATGATATCAATTACAGACAGTGCTTCAGGCTCTAGTCAGCTAATATGACAAATGTTAATTTTTCATAAGATCATAACAATCATGCCAGTCTATAGCATCCTTTCCTCCGTCTTTTTGTTGAAAAGGTATGAACATCTACAATGCATTTTCAATTATCATCACATTCTGAAGGAGCTTTTACTACCTCTAGTCATGACTCATAAGAGTGGGAAACAACAGTTACTCCTGCTCCAAATACAAACAGTAACAACTTCAAATGCCTTCAGTTTTTGTCTTCTGAACTGTCTGATAATCAATTGGAGGATATCAGAACATATATACTCTGAAGAATAACGGACGTTTTCATCTTAAGTTAAACTCTCCCAGAGAGAAATGAGGTAACACAAGGTCTCTTTTAGTATTTCAGATATACCAAATTATCCTGAATGAAACAGCTCAGAGCTGAGCTATGTCTCCTTCTTGACAGTTTAACTGAATCCATTTCACTTGTGGGATGAGCATCTGTGTGTAGGAAACCCCTGAAATAGCTTTTCTTTCTAAATCAGATGTTCCCAGACAGATGTGGAAGATCCCTCAATTCAGATCATGAATTAATTAATACATTTTACCTGACTGATGCAACATTTTCTCACGTAACTTCCTTGTTACATATGTAACAGCTCTTGTGCCCTACACCATGATGGTACACACATAGAAGTCTGCCACCCCAGGACTTGTCTGTCTCCTGCTGTAAAGCTGGGAGAAATTCCTCCTGCCATCACATTAGCTGATTTGGGGATATGCCCTATATTTAAGGAAGATGCCCCTGAGTCCAAGAATGATTGAATTTCGTATTCCCAAAGCACTGCAGTTGTGAATTTTGTAGAAAGGGCAATAAAAGACAAAACCATCTGGGTCAGAAACTGCTAAGAAAGCTTACTTTCTTGGTTCTTAACTAGAAGCTTTCTATTTCATAGTACTTTGTGGAAGCATCCCATAGTATCCCTACCATTAGGTCAACAGGGGAACAAACTGCCAAAGGCTACCTGGATAAGACTTTCTGCTCTAGGATATATTTTACATTGCTAGCACAACACAAACAAAAGCAGTGGCAGAGTGGAGGGTGGGAAAGATGTGGAAGCACAGAGATGGGGCCTGGGCACTTCATCACCTCAGAAGCAGCAACGCTTGATGTGGAAAGTCAGACTTTGCAGATCTATTTCTAGGCTTTGCTCAACACTTGGGCCCAGGGCGTAACATTTATTCTTCGCTTTTCCTCCAGTACACCTCTGTTCAACCTTCAGACTCTTCAGGTCAGCTCTTGTCTCCTGAAGGCCCACCACACAAGCTAACCCTACGCTTCTCAAGGTGAGGAAAGCCACTCCTCTCCTCATGTACTATGGCCAAGCCTTGGCTCGGCAAGTGTCCTGTCCAAAATAATGGAATCAAGAAGGTGTGTTGGGACACTTCAGGCTCCAGATTAATCACAAAACCATACCGTTGTTGAAACCAGACAGATTTCACTGAGGGCTGTGTACGTTTTGTGATTAATCCTCTTCTGATAAAGCACTGAGCTGAAGCCGGTGCTCAGCAAACTTCTCTGAGGTAAGGCCCATCCCGGACTAAATCTGGCAGAACACTGGTGATGTCCCCAACCTGTTTCCTTCCTCCTGGGTCTGTCAGGTCTCCCACAGACTGCTGCTTGGCTGTCCCCACTCCCTAGGGCCCTTTACCGCTATCATCCTCTCGAGATGGATGGCTGACAGCAGGCTCACAGCAGCTGTCTGGGCTCGAGAAGATCCACCCAACTGAAACCGCCAGACACAGGGTGCAGAGAACACAGCCCGGACCCGGACACAAAATCTCTTACCTCAGAACCCCCGGGAGCAGCAGCAGGAACAGGAGGGCGGGGGACACAGGCAGGGGACACGCGGGCAAACAGGGGCTTGTCTGCACGGGGGGGGACGGGACGGACATTCCCCGAGGGGCCCCCGAGCAGGGGGCGGAGCCTGCACTCGGCAGCGCGGGAGATTTAAACTCGGCAGATGGCAGCGGATCCCTGAGCAATCCGTGATTCCCGCTGGGTAGAGCAGTGCTGGCCTCTGCCTCTCCTGAGCTTCTCGCACCGTGTAGAACCAATGCAAGCACATGGAGTGAGCTCCTGTTTGAGCATGTGACCACCCGGGTTTCCAGGTGTGAGCTGTGTGAAGGAATATTACAGGAGGTGAAAAGAGATAGCGAGCAAGTCTGTGGGAGGTGTGACCAAACTGATGAAGTGCTCTGCTTAGTGGCTGAGCTACAGGAGAACGTGGGCAGACTGAGGTGTATTTGAGAGCCTGAGAGGGAGATTGATCAATGGAGCCATACTCTGCCATCTGTGATGCATGCAAGTTAAGTCAGCGTGGCCACTACAGAGACAGGTCTAAGATCTGCTTTGTGCCAGGAGGAAAACAGCATCAAAAGGAGAAAGAGGGGGTGGAAGAAGCATGGAAAGTAACAGAAACCTCTTCTTACCCTCTACAATACCATTATTCCAGGGGCACCTTATAACTGTCTTCCAATACCTGAAGGGATCCTACAGGAAGGATGGAGAGGGACTTTTCACAAGAGTATCCAGCAATAAGATGAGGAGAAATGGTTTTAAATAGGTTTAGACTGGATCTTAGGAAGAAGTTCTTCACTATGAGGGTGTCAAGACTCTTGGCATAGATTGCCCAGAGGGGTTGTGGATGCCCCCTCCCTGAAGGTGTTCAAGGCCAGGCTGGATGAGGCTTTGAGCAACCTGATCCAGATGAGAGGTGTCTCTGCCCATGGCAGGGACGTTGGATTAGAGGACCCTTCCAACCTAATCCTTTCTACAATTCTATGATTACAGGATAGCTACAAGGCCCTGGGTACAGTAGATGAAGCACATAATGAGATAGAAGAGCAACCTGCACAAGCAGTCTTGCCAGGGTCAGAGAGACCAACCCCTTGCAACAAAACCTTCATTAAGACCGGCACTGAGAAGAGCCAATGGCAAGTTACAGTCATTGGTGATTCCCTCATATGTGGAAGGGAAGTAACTATTTGCAGACAGGGCTCTCTTTTCAGGGGAGTTTGCTGCCTCCTCAGAGGCTGAATTAGGGATGTCACCACAAGACTGAAGTACAACCTTCAGACCACTATACACTCATGCTTGTTCATGTGGATATTAATGATGTTGCAAAAAAAGTCTAGGATTGATCAAAAGAGATTTCAGAATGCTAGAAAATTCAGGAGCACAAGTAGTGCTTTCCTCAGTCTTCCCAGTAATGAGGGCAGATTTGGAAGGAACAAGTGAGCCCAGGATATCAATACCTGGCTCCAGGACTGGTTCCTCTGCCAAAACTTTGGGGTTTTTAAACCATGGAAGAGCCTTCAAGACACAAGGTATGCTGGGGCCTGACAGGATTCACCCATCCCAATTCGGAAAATATATCTTTGGGCATAAACTGATGGGCCTGATTGAGAGAGATTTAAACTAGAATCAGTGGGGGGAAGGGGATAGCAACAGCGTGGCAGTAGGTAAGCCAAGGGTTGGCATAACATTGCCAGAGGGTGGCAATGCTAATGAAACATTTACACTGCTTCTGGAAGCACAGACATTCTAGATAGATTGAAGCAATGGGCAATGATTAATGGGATGAAATTTAACAAGTCCAAATACTGGATTCTGCCCCTAGGATAGAATAATGCTGGGCACAAGTATAAACTGGGAAAGGAGCAGCTGCAGAGCAGCCCTGCAGAAAGGGATCTGGGAGTGCTGGTCGACAACAGGCTCAAAATGAGCCAGTAGTGAGCCCCAGCAGCCAAGAGGGCAAACAGGTGTATCAAACACAGAATAACCATCCAGTTCAAATAGGTGATTACCTCATGGTATTCACCATTGGTGTGGCCTCACCTTGAGTACTATGTGTAGTTCTGGGCCCCACAATTTCAAGAGGATGCTAAGTTCCCTGAATGCATCCAGAGGAGGGTTGCAAAGCTGATGGCTGGAAGGAATGTCCTATAAGGAGCAGCTAAGGACTTTGGGTTTGTCTAGTTGGGAGAAGAGGAGGCTGAAGGGTGACGTCATTGCTCACCCTTTCCTGACAAGGGGATGTGGAGAGGGATGTGATGATCTCTTCTCCCTGGTATCCAGTGATAGGACATGTGGGAATGGCTTAAAGCTGCACCAGAGGGGGGTTTAGACTGGACGTTGGAGAAGCATTTCTTTACCAAGCTGGTGGTCAAGCACTGGAACAGGCTTCCTAGAAAGGTGGTCGATGCCCCCAGGCCAGTCAGTGTTTAAGAGGCATTCAGACAATGCCTTTAACAATATGCTTTAACATTTGACCAGCCCTGAATTGGTCAGGCAGTTGGACTAGTTGATTGTTGCAGCTCCTTTCCAACTGAAATATCCTATTTAAGCCAACATTTTCTCTAAAAAAGACAAAGACAAAGGTCTGAGGATGACAGACCTCCTGGCCATTTCAGGCTGTGTGGCTGTTACCTGTCTGTGCATTGCCCTGCATAAAGGGTGGACATTTCCCTCCATATCAGCCAGATGAAGGGAGTTTTGGCTTTAGGAAGCTGTTTCAAGGAATATTATTTCTAAGCCATATCCCAAGTTTGCTCATGATTCTCTTATTCATAATTTGATGAGACAAGATCTTGTAACTTAACAATGTATAAGTAAACAGATGAACTTTAGAACTTGCTCCTGGATGATTTTTATGAATACATATAGCTGGTCTGACATTACATGAGTCACACTTTATCCTGTGGATCACGTAAGTGTCCATGTATCTAGCAAGAGATCATGATTTCTAGTCATAGTCGTTTACCTGACGCACACCTCACCATTGATTCTCTTTGTCACCCCCCAGCAACACCTAGGCAGTGGGGATAATGTCACACAGCTCAGGTAACAAGCAGCCAGGATGCAAACAGCTGGCTGAATTTCCATGCTTACAAAATTATTTGTCCAAACTATTTAGCAAATAAATTAATTTGGCAAACCATCGAGGAAGGTTCACTCTGAAGAAGAAACATGTCAGCCTAGAAAGGAACCACATTTGCCAGTAACATTATTTCTGAAGCCCACAACTCCAAAGCTTACAGAAAAACTGACAATCTGCTATGTGCTTAAGGTTGTCTGAACATTCTATTCCTACTGTTATTTCAACATCTCATGTGCTTTTAAAGTTTTGGGTATTCTTTGGAAAAAGCTGGAAGATATGGCTGGAAACCATTGTGACTTAGTTCAATTGTTTTTTGCAAGTGTGTTCTGTGCAAACACCATTAAGAGCAGGTACTGAGGCCACACAGAATTCCTACTTTAGCAGCTTCCATTTCAGATCAGGAAACTTAACCTTACACTGGTTGGGTGGCCCATACACACATTATTTTCCTTGCAGGAGACAAACCCCAAAACCACCACTCCAAAGCAAGCACATGGACCATTGAGCAGCTGGCAGCCCTGAATCACCAGGGTTTGCTTTGTGCGCAACAGGATTTTCAAGGACCACCTAAATTTTAATTTCACAAATACTGTGAGCAAGAGGCCAATTCGTGACCTATTCTACCTTTCATTTCACAAATAATTCTAGCTACTCTTCTGCATAGTAACTGTGCAGCAATCTCATCTTCCTTTTCCTCTCTGGAATCCCTTGCGGTCTCTGCCTTCTGTCCCTGGCACTCTGTAGCTAGGAGTGCTTTCACATATGCATGCTTTAGGCTAGAGATTTCTCCATCACTAATGCCAATCTTCCTGTTCTCAGTATCTCTTATTGATTATGCCTAGCTGTTGTTGTTAAATGAATGGTCAAAAATTTGGAAATGAGATATCTGAGCAAGGTGAGCAGGTTGCTTTGCTACCGTGAGCTACACTAGCTAGTTTGGCGCTATGCATACACACTTCCAGTGGGCTTGGAAAGTAACCAGTTTTGCATTCAAAGTAGAGTGAATCAGAGAGAGAAGGAAGCACAGTTCCTGTTGCAGTATACTGACTTCAGCAGGGCATTCGCTTTCATCAGTGACAGCTTGGGTTTGTGTCACCACAGACTCCGCAAAGCACTGGTATGAAGAGGCATGTGAACATATACAGGTGAGAGCATAAAGACAGCAGGTGCACTTCTGAAGGGAAGGGCTTATATCTTCTTTGGTGGCTTTGAAAATTTCTGCAGCTCTGTGCATGCATGGTATGACGATTCGCAAGGAATCTGGAGACTAACATGCTCCAGAAAATCTTGTCAGTTCCACTGAGGGATTGGTTACATAATTCAAATAAATGCCAAGTCTTCTAGGCATTTTCAGGATTAAATGTATCTGTTCAGTCACAACAATTTTTCCTGTATTTTTCCTGCAAGCTAATTGTTTCAAGTAAAGAATCACTTGCTATCAAAGCAAAATATCTCATTTTACAGATGAAAGTATTATTTAAATTTTACTTTTTCCAAATGTCTTCCTTTTTATGGCTTTAGAATCTCCTATGTTTGGGAAAAAAAAATTAAAATACCCACAACTGTCAAAGGAACAGTGGTGATTTCCTAACTGCACTTAACAATGCTAGGGTAAGATGAAAACTTTCATCAGCAAAATTCACTCTTCTTGAAAGGTATGCCAGAAATGCCGGTTTAGATCAAGTATCATAGGTAAGGTCAGGAATTGTGGGTTAGATAAGCAGACTGTGAGATGGATTGAGAACTGGATGAATGATAGAGCTCAGAGAGCTGTGATCAGTGGCACAGAGTCTAGCTGGAGGCCTGTAGCTAGTGGTGACTCCAGGGGTCACCGCTGGGTCCAGTCTTGTTCAATGTGTTCAATGTATCAATGACCTGGATGAAGGGATGGAGTGTACCCTCAGCAAGTTTGCTGATAACACAAAACTGGAAAGAGTGGATCACACTCCAGAAGGCTGGGCTGCCATTCAGCAAGACCTGGACAGGCTGGATTGCTGGGTGGAGGGGAACCTAATGAAATTCAACAAGGACAAGAGTAGAGTGCTGCACCTGGGGCAGGATATCCCCATGCACCTGTACTTGTCAGGGGTTGACCTGCTGGAAGGCAGCTCTGCAAAGAATGACCTGGGAATCCTCATGGAAAACAGGATGACCATGAGCCAGCAATGTGCCCTTGTGGCCAAGAAGGCCAATGGCATCCTGGGGTGCATTAAGAAGAGTGTGACCAGCAGGTCAAGGGAGATTGTCCTCCCCCTCTGTTCTGTCCTAGTGAGGCCACATCTAGAGTACTGTGTCAGTTATGGGCTCACCACTTCAAGAGAGACAAGGAACTACTGAAGACAGTCCAACAGAGGGCTATGAGGATGGTTAAGAGAAAGGCTGTTTTGGGACTGTTTTGTCTGGTAAAGAGAAGACTGAGAGGTGCCTTTGTCAACGCTTATAAATATCTGAAGAGTGGGTGTCAAGAGGATGGGGCCAGTCTTTTTTCAGTGGTGCCCAGTGATAGGACAAGGAGCAACTGACACAAACTGGAAGATGGGAAGTTCCACCTGAACATGAGGAAAAACTTCTTTACAGGTGACAGCACTGGAACGGGCTGCTGAGGGAGGTTGCAGATTCTCCTTCTCTGGAGACTTTCAAAACCCACCTGGACGCATTCCTGTGTGAACTGTTCTGGGTGAACCTGCTTTAGCAGGGGGATTGGACTAGATGATCTCCAGAGGTCTCTTCCAACCCCTGCCATCCTGTGATTCTGTGATCTCGGAGGACAATAAATGAATAACTTGTGCAGCTTTACTGCAGTCACTGTGCAGTTACAGAAAGTATCACAGCTTTTTTTGCAAAACCAGACTGCAAAGATACCTGTGAATGACACATTCTGGACTGTTTTCAGCATGAAAACTAACATTTCTGGTTTGCAGTCTTCCTGGAGTGTACCAGCGAGGGAAGGCCCTGTCCCAGATGGCTTTCCCACATGCCCCCCACGATGCGTTCCCACAGCCATCATTACAGGGATGCACTGTCATGGTCCTGACTCGGAAATCCTTTCACATCAAGGAGCCAATGATCCTCATAACAGATGGCCCTGATGGGCACAGCTTGTGCTGTGCTTCATGTTCAGTGTGGCCTCCAGGATGTGCTGCACATCGTCCTTGGCCACAGGACAACCCTTGCCAGCTCATGGTGACAGAGGAGCTTGCTGCTAGCTCCCACGCAGTACCAGCAGCTGCACACCTGTGTGGCCTTGCCCTTACCTAAAGTGCAGCAAGAAGTTCTCAAAGCAACATCCTTTCTGTTTGATGGTAGAAATGATGCACAGGGTTGTTTTCTTGTAAGAAAATCATGTAACAGCTCAAATGACCGAACGAGTGGAGTATCTCCATGGATGGGGTCTGCATGGCACATCCCCTCATCAGAGACCCCACAGAGCTAGGGGTTACCAGTATCTGAAGGGAAACAGTATTATCTCTACTCTCCTCTCTTTTACAGTGTTAGCTCTAAGAAACAGCATTTAAATTATACTTCTTAGCATCTGAATGCCTTTCTTACAGGGATCATAACAAAATAGCACCTCCTGGCGCATAACATGTCAGTCCACCCAGCTTGAGCATGTTCCTTGCAGGCCTGTCAGTCTACTGTAGTCCTTGCTAACTGCAAACTCCACCCTGACACCTCACTGTCAAATCAACTCTCCTCCTACAGATGTTGTCTTCTACCTCCATGCCTTCCATGCTATGGCAAAGCAAATTCCAAACTAATAGATGAAAATAATGTATTAAAAAAAAAAAGTATGACTAATGGTTTTTTTTTAAATAATCTTTGGAAACCATGAGAAAGTTGCCCTGGCAACATTGTTTTCCATTCTTTTTTTGCTCACTGTTTTCTTGTGTGCCTATTTCTCTAGCTTACATTACTGATGGTACACGATACACACAACAAATGAAGCTCTTGAAAAGGAAGAAAACCAGCATTCAGATAAAGAAAGGTCTTTCCTCCCTCTCACATTGTCAGGGTGGAATAGTCCCATCTACGATTAACACCAGTTAGTTTTGAAATTTTCAAGACTGAAAAACTTAGTATTTGGAAAAAAATGTTTTGAATAGCTTCAATGACCCACATTATGTGGGAGGGGGAGGCACTGCTCCTAGTCCTTTTTCAACAGAATACGAGCCTAAAAGGAGCTATTATGTCCATGTAAATGCCAATTTTCATTAAGCATACAGAAAGTAATATAGCAGCTTGGAGGTAACTGGGATATAATTTGACAGCTTTGAGATCTCATCCCTATGGTCAGATCGCATTGAATTTGGCAAATGGATTCAAGATCTGTGAGTCTTCAAGTAGACAGGTGAACAGGAAAAAAATTACATTATGTCCTCTTCCTCCCCCAACCAGAAACTATGCTAAAAATGTAAAATAGCATTTAGAAAGGCCAACAACCTCACCTCTAGATTTCTTGAACTTTGTTCATGTGT
The DNA here is from genome assembly GCA_024611175.1 of Megaceryle torquata. NCBI lineage: Eukaryota > Metazoa > Chordata > Aves > Coraciiformes > Cerylidae > Megaceryle > Megaceryle torquata. Next base: position 83,107 of record JANIJG010014349.1, read on the forward strand.
CATGTAAAGGTGGTATTATCATATATAAAAGTGTATTTATGACCACAGCACTTTGTCATTACATTGACACAAGTGGTTTAGTTAAAAGTTACATTTTGTCATCTTCTAAAGAACTCTCTCAACTGATTCACCATGCAAGGTGAGGTGCAAAGGAGCTGCAAGAGGACACATCTCAGCATTACAAATGCTGAGTCCCTTCCATGACTTTAGCCAAACCCCTTGGGCTTCACCATATGGAGGCACAGAACTTATAGCTCGGATGCACTGTGCTAATATGCAGCTGACATGTCTCCCAGATTCACAGCTTTCCAAGGTCAGGAGATGGATTGTCTTTAACAACTTCAAGGCTTTTTTCTTCTCCCCTTGTAGCCCATATCTAGGACTTGAAAAACATTTCTTGCTCTCTCTAAATACCTACCAAGAGGCAACTGACAGTGTGTTGACATCATTTTGCCAGACATAAGTCCTTTAGAATTTCTAGAGAAAGCCTTTAAAACGTTAGTTATTGCTTAGAGATTAGCCAGACTGACAAATATCCCAGGGTTTCATATATAACAAATTCTATTTTATACAAAGTTTAAGGTGTTGAGTTTCTTTGCCTTGAAATTTTCCAATGCCTTCATGTGACCTTGCCTTAAGGGAAATAAAAAGAAATAGAAAATAAATTCAAAAGTCTCAGTCAGCACAGATATGTTCATTTCCCTGCTTCCTTTTGCATTGCCAGATCTGGTAGAGTTCTTCCTAAAAGCAAACAGAGTCATCACAAGATCTCATTTGTAATGTATGGCTCCAAACTTACTATAGTAGTTACTAGGAGCAGATCATCTGACTGTTTCTGTCCATCTGTTTGTGATGGACTTGACTATTACAGCAGCAAATTGCAGCTCTGAGGTGGGGATGGACTGCTGGAGGTCTCTAGCCCAACCCTCACTTAATACTTGCAATACACTCTTGCATTAGTTGAGTCCCACCAACTATTTAATGGGAAATTGCCCTTAGACATAAATACAGCCCGTACACTCAGGTGAGACTCTTGACAACACTAAGGCCAACAGAAGAGCAATTTGCCTTCAGGAGAGGCAGGATTTTGCATGTCTGTTACAGGTCAAGCTAAGAAGACTGTGATAGGATCTTGGTCAGACAGTAAAAAGAAAGAGATGGAGGGGCAGTGGCCAGTGAGATGCAGGTCTAGGTGGATAACAGCAGATCTAAAACATGATGAATAGGAGGAAAAAGTGTGAAATGTGAGTTGTTAGGAAAAAAGTGATGCTGGACAGGAAAATTACATGGAGCCTGATGCCTGATTTCCCATCAGCATTGCTGTGTTTCACCCTCTGGTAATCCCTGAGGGACACTACCTTTTACAGCCTCTAACAGAGGACTTGCAACAAAATATCACCCCCATTTTCCAGGCAACGCAGATGTTGATTGTCTTGGGAAATCACTGTTTATAAATAACACCCCTATCACTCTTTTCACACTGGGATATGGATGTTCCTGTCCCAAATGCCGTTGGGTTGGTGAGTTGGAAGAAGGCTTATGAACACAGTCAAGTTATCTACCTCACCATCTCTACTGCTCATATTAGTTGGCACTTTTGGAGTTGCTTGCCATGAGAACTTTGTTGTCCCTGCTTCACTGTTAGCGCTATCTTCCATACACCTTCAATTTACAACTGAAAAATCTTTCTGAATAGATAGTATGAACTTGAGTGACAGTGGTGATTTTGCTTTCAGTGTTTGCTTTCAATCATTACTCACTACTTGAAAGTTGGCAGAGAGTTTACAGAGTGTCTTTGGCCTCCTTGGAGTGAGACCATATGTTTTATTTGCAAAATATCTGTGGATACTTCTGTTTGGCTTTGAAAAGCTTGACTAGATGTGAGTTACTTGGAAGATATTCAGCCTGATGGGGAAACCTGTGGGTCACAAATGAAACAGGCATAGTGGGACATCAGAAGTGCCTAGCTAAGCATGGTCAGAAGTGATTTGCACTGAAAAATTTGGGTTTTGGTTAAATGGTGTTTTGCAAAAAATGTCTGTTTTCCAGGTAAACTTATCAAACCTTCATCCAAACCCAAAAATATCCGAAAGCTAAATGGAGAGCCAAAAATTTGTAATAAAACATAGAGACTTGCTTTGGACAGGTTGTACTGTGACTTCATATTAAACCATAACCTTCTGAACTCCAAGAGAAGCACAATTTGAATGGCTTATGCCACTGAGGGTATAATAAATTGTGATGTTTTATACCTGCTCAGCAGGTATTTCTGCTTGAGTAGGGCCAGTTCCAGTTGTATCCACTCAACAATCTTACATGAGAAAGCAGTATCCTATGTAGTAAGGCTTTTCATATTGTCAAAGGCATCAGCATGATCTACCATGCACTTCTTTCCACCTTCTTCCTCTGAAGCGCATTTTTTGCTGTCTCTGAAGGTACAGACACCTTTTCTATCCCCATGCAACACAATCATCATGGCATTGCAAGACTCCCCTTTCCCACATCAGCAAACCAACTTTTATCTCCTGCCTTGTGGAGATCCCTTGCCTTTGCACTTTCACCTCAGGATCTCTGGTGACTGCAATGTCTCAGAGGAGTTTAGAAAGGTGCTAACTGACATCCAAGCTTCTACAGGACTGCCAAACCTGTGTGCTCACAAGCAGAGCCAGAGTCTGAGAACTGAGGATCCATCACACTGTCATGGATGTTTTCAAAATTAAGAGATGTTGGAAACTTTCCCACAGATGTTTCTGATCCTATTCAACTTCAGGACTCATTAATTCTAGTCCTTCAGGAATCAAATGACCAAAGTTCCCAAAAGCACTGAAAAATCCCTTTGTATGAAGTACCTTTTTTCCATTTCTCCACTGTTCCCAGGGGCAAAATATTAAACAGAGGCTGTGGAAATGGGATTTGGCTGCTCACTCAAGGAACCAAAATCCACAGTCATCCAAAGGATGCCCTTTACAAGTTGGAGGTTGTCATTGTGTGTCTCAGTCATCTCAGATCTGCTTCCCCTGAAGGGTGAACACCCAGTTCAATGAATTTCCCATCTTGTGCAGCAGATGAAAGCCTTAAATCATGGCAAATGATGCTTAGCTGTTTGTATTGGATGTGACTGAAGTGACTGCAGAATATATTTAGAACAAAAAATTACATTTTACATGATGGGATTTATTATTCAACTTAGGTTCAAAATTATTTATTAGTCATGCAGTCACTTAGTCACTTGCCCTCAGGAAATGGGATAATTTAGAGCCTCTTAAAAGTCACATTTACCTTCAGCTTAATTCCGCATGCTCTAATATCAGTTTTGCTCACTCTGCTGTAAGAACACCTTTTGTTTTACTCAACAGACAAGAGCTGCTTCCCCTGTTAGGGGAGAGAGCAGTCCCAGCATATGCCAGTAGCATGTTGGCACAGAAGACCTGGTTACTAGCAAACTGAGAAGCCCTTTACTGTAAAGGAGAAGCCGGTTCCTTGCACCCACTGCCTCCAGAGCAGCACGGATAAGTCACACCCCCTACCACCCCCACCCATTAGAAAAGAAAAAACCCTGGGACATTAAGGCAAAAATTCCCACTGGATAGCACAACAGCTGCTGTAGATTAACTTCCAGGACCATGTTTTCAACCTTTCTAGCAAAGGAATTAAATTTTTGTACTTTGAAATACTTACAGCATATTCTGTAAGAACAGGGCAAAAAAGGGAAAAAGGCCTGAATCAACCAATCAGTATGTTTGAAACACATCCAGCTTAAACAAAAATAACCTTTATATCTGTTTTAAACCAATACTAACAAAATCACTCATATTTTTCATTCACCGTCATAGAATTTACTTCAAATTTCACCAAGGAGCAACTTCTAGTCCATATCATTGGCCCTTAACACTACTTGTGCAGAATGTTCTGTTACACAATTTGAAACTTTGAGTTAAACCTTATTGTCAGTTTTGAGGCTGACCTTTATGAGTAGGAGTCTGAAATTCAACACTTGCAGAAAAAGAACAAAAACGTCTGGAGGAAGAAACACTCACCACCCCATCCATAGTGGTGGCCAAAGAGCACATATTTCAGAAAAGCATTGCAAGCTGCACTTTAGCAGTCAGTGAAGAGGCAGAGGAGGCATCTAATAGCAACATGAATGGCAGTTACAGCAACAGTGAGCCACACTCTTGGAATATGATGCAACAAGGAGCAACAATGGAAAACTGCAGCCTGGCAGGTTCAGGCTGGGCATGCAGGTAAATGTCCTCCGCAGGATCTGAATCCCCAGACAGGTTGGACAGGGAGAGTCTCCACCACTGGAGGTTTTGTTGCTGATTTCTGACAAAAGTCCAGTCTCGGTCGTAGGAGGTTAGATTACAGATCTCTAGCAGCTCTTCCCACCAACACTGCTGGGAGTCTGTAAAGGATGGCAAAAATGCTTTTCCGCACACCTTCCAGCAGCCAGCAATTTCAGCATATTCTGAGTCACAGAACCTTGAGGTACACGGGTGCATTCCAAACAAAATGAGGTAATCACAGATGGCAAATTCAAGATAAACTGACTTATTCAAAATGACACTATAGAAAAAAATCAGGTCAAATAATAGAGAGGGCTGTTGGGAATTGGGAACAAGTTTGCAAAAATATTTTCAACAATGAGATTTTGTGCTTCTTACAGACTTTTCTAAAAGAAGTCAATGTTTTGCTTAATTGGGAATAGGAAACCTACAAAGTTCACCCTTAAATATTTTTAAAAGCTTTGTAAATGCATTATCTGAGCACAGCAGGCATCCTACTTTTGATAAGTGCAGGATGATAGAAGCCTCAGGGAACTATTGAAGGTAGTTCATTCAATAATTCATTCACTTCCCTCTAATACTGTGTTGAAGAAAAGTTAAACACCGTCTCTGCTCTAATAACTGAATGAACACTCCAAATGTAGTTTCCTCATAGGATTAATTCAATTTGCTATCTTCCTCAAAGTAACCCTTTACAAGGTAATACCAGGAAAAAGACTCAGGAGCAAAGTACCATGCAATGCATGCACCACTCACCAAAGTAGCACTAGTCCTTTCCGAAATACCGACGCTAAGTTTGAAGTGCAGATATTACAGATGGTGACACATTTTCATGTTTTGGCACAGCCTCTGAAGCTCTCTTCTAAACCAGATAACTTGGTACAGACAGCTTCCTACATAGGAGGGAAGCCTTTCAAAAAACTTTCATCAAATTTCTATTTTGGGAGCAACTTGAGTGATTTTAGGCAAAATTCAAGAGAATTATGTTGGCTGCGGGAACATAGTAACTTGAGGACAGGACATTCCATTGTGTTTGCAAGTTTGCAAGCCCCAGTAGAATCCCTAGAAGAAGACAGCAGAGGAAAGGCAGGCAGGAAAGCATCCCTGGTCTCTGCTTTGGAAAATGGTGCAGTGCACACATGAAAGCTGAGGAAGGATATGTGCAAATGACCTGCAAACGACCATAAAAAGATAAGACTGATACTTATTCAATAACAGATTTCCAGAAGGACTCCCAAGAAGAGTCCTGTCCTGGGTTAGGATAAGATAGGGTTAATTTTCACCAGGGGCTGGGGCAGTGCTTGGCTACATTCTGCTCTGGTGTCTTTAGCTTCCTTTGCTGGTGTGCATTTGAACTGCTCTGAGTGACAACAGAATGAATTCTGATCAGTAATGGTACTTCTCAGCTCAGTCTCTTCTAAGTAGCTGCACTGTCTGAAGTTAACGGCAGATTTTCACAGACAGCATCTGCTTCTAGCAGGGATAATGCTCCATGTTTAGTGATAGTACCAAGGGTTGGTGTGCAGACCAAGGTCACTGCCAGATCTTGTGTACCGCGTGGGGGGTGGTGTGGTGTGGTGTGGTGTGGGAAGAGGTGCAGAAAGTAAAAGACTGCACCTGCAGGGAGGAGCAGCCAGGACAGGTGACCCCAAACTGACCAGTGAGGGATTCCATCCATATATGCCATAATCAGTATAAAGCTGAAGGATCAGGAGGGTCTTGCCCCATTTTGCTGGTTTTGCTCAGCTTGGCTCGAGTCCTCTTCTGGTTTTCCTTGGCTGGCATATGAGGGGGAGTCTGTTCTGCCTTCAGTCCTGATCTGTGTGTTCCTGAATCTGGTACCAGAATCCAGCTGCTGAACACAGCTCTCATCTGCTGCTGGGCCCAGTCTTGGACTTTGCTGGTGCCTGCTCCACAGCATCAGTGGTGACAGTGACATAACTGCCAGGGGGTTTGGGTTTGATACTGGTTTTGTCTATCTTTCTATATATTCAATTTTTATTATTGTTTTCATTCAAGCTGTTCTGGTTTCCTTTTCTAATCGCTAAGTCTCTCTCCCTTATTCCCTTTCTCCTCCCCTTTGAGAAGGGAGGGGCATTAACAGAGTGTCTGTTATAGGTCTAGCAGGCTGCCCTGACCCTAAACCATGACAGTATCGTTTCATTCTTGTTGCTTGCTGCTGCTGTTTGTTCTTTTCCTTGTTGCATTGTTGTATTAAATCTTCCTTATCTTAACCTGTGAGGTTTTTTGTTTTTCTTCTGCCTCTTCTACTTCCCATTCAGGGGAAGCTTCCTGGAGTGAGCAGAAAAGCCACACAGGAAAATAGAGGTGGCTGGTTTTCAGAGAAAGAGGAAACAGTAAATGTGAAGGGGTCCAAGGATGTGACAGGAGGAATTGCCCCCTGATGTTCACAGGCTGCTGCCTTCTCATTCTCTGCATGGCACTGAGGGCTCAGGCATGGCTCATCTTTCTCTTCCACACCCCAAACAGAGCATTTCCAACCTTGCACAGCTGACCAGGCTTCATTCAGTGCCTTTTACTGTACTGCTGTCCTCTTCTAGTCCCCCAGACATCATGTTTGGGCTGGGTTCAAGCTGTTTCAAAAGCATGGTCTGCTCCAAAGGCATCTGAGCCCTTTGCTGAACTTGAACTTACTCAGAAAGAACTGCTGATGTTTCATGGTATGTCCTGCCTTAAAATCAACTTGCATATCTTGATTGTTAAGCTGGTATAAATATAACCTTAGGCCTGGAAATCTATCCAGACAGGCTGCACTCTCATGCCTGTCTCTCCAAATGCTCTCCTGAGGAGCAAGTGGCCTCTTGCCACTTTCTGCATAGATCTGTGGACTATGTAGATGGCCCAACACTGACTTCAGCGAATGCTCACTGCTTTTAATTGTTGGAGCACATCCTCTGACTTTTGGTCCCATGTGAGGCTTCCAATACTGTGTTGCATTTAGACACTATAATATTGTATTTCCCCCCTTAAAATTAAGATTGGAAATCCTAGGAAGTAAGTTAGACAAGCAAAGATACTTCAGTGTCCTGGAAAGCTACACCTGCTGAGGTAAGACCATTAAAGCTCCTGATGATATCAATGTCACAAAATAAACTAGAGTTTACCTCAGCCCTTGCTACCTATAGACAGTCTTCAAAACTATGGAGGCTTTGGGTGGGTTTAGAAGGGAAGAGGCTGAAAGAATAGTAGAGAATCACATTGTGCGTCACATACCCTCTGACATCTGATCTCAGTCATTTTACAGACTCCCTGTGCAACCTCCAACAGATACTGAGACATAAATGTCGGGTTGTAGTCTTTTAATTTTGCAGCTGTAGCTTGTTATGTACAGATAGAACAAACTAACCCTGATAGACTGCTTAGAGTAACCTTGGTTTGTATAGATGAGGGACTAACTATGAGCTAAGCAGGAACAGAGAGGAGCCTCCAGAGATAAGCCAGATCATGTCAGTTCTGCGGTTGCCGGCTCAGCAGAGCCTTGCATTCTGAGCCAAAGGTAAAGATACACTGCGAGGAAGACTGGGGGCCTTCCTCCAGAAGACCCCAGCCCACAACCACCAGACAGCAGTGCGCAGGCATCAATAGGAAGAGACCTATGATAATGAATTCCCAGAAATAATTATAATAACCAGACATATTCCTGGAATTAACAGTAATAACCCCTCCTTTGCCAATGAATATGTATGTTTCTCATGATAAATAATTGCTTGCTTTGAAGTACGGCGCGCGAGTTGGGAGGAGCGATCCCCCTTGCGCCTGGCACCGTAATAAACACGCCTACTGTATAACCCAGCTCGGGTTGTAGAGTTTGATTCTGCACACCAATACTAAGAACTATTAAGAACTAATAGTGGGATATTTGTGAAGGAAGACTTTTGATGTCCAAATCAAACTTTATCTAAGTGGATATTTATTTATTTTCCTGTGTTGGAAAGCACAGAATTATATTTCTTGGGACTAATTTTGATTTAACTTTGACAATTCCATCATCAGATGTAACTCTGCTGACATACAGCTGAATAACATTTGCTCTTGAGGTTGGAATATTCTTTGCTTGCAAGATCTGCAAATCATTTGGAAGCAGCAGTGCTGATATTTTCATTCCAGCCATTTATTCTGCACCATCCTTCATGGCCAGAGGTCCATATTCCCTTTCACCAAAGAAGTGGGTTTACTTGTATCACATCTAGGTTTATGATTTCCACAGCCTAGAACTCAGCTGAACCTGGCTCTCTGAGACAGTTCATGGCCTTCTGCTTCACTCCTTCCATTATCCATGGCAACCAAAGGCCATACAGAGTTTTTAGGAAAAAAAGTCGACCCCGGAATGAGTTACTCAGGAAAGTTACTAAAAAAAATGCAGAATCATTGAGTAACTCGGCTTCAAGACTCCCTTGTCCAAGTCTCTTCTCAAAGAAGGACACCTTCAAACTGGATCAGGTTGATCATGCACTTTTCTAGTCAAGTTTTGAAAATATTGAATTATTACTGTTTTCCTCTCTTCCTGCTTTCCAGCCTTGGTTTTTTTGAGTGCAGCAATTTCTCAGGTGGTTCTTCACCAATACAGTGCAAGTAAGCAGATAGAGGGTTCTTGTAATTCACAGCCATCTTACCTGCCCTGTAAAAAGTGATGATTCATGTGTAATTAGTCACACAGTGTTCTCATTTCTCAATTTCTAAGACTGTTTATGATTATTGAAGTGGATATTAAGAAAAAAACCCAACATCCAATACAGTGTACAGCATAATAATGGGAATATGCCAACATCATTCAATATGTGTCAGGGGAATGTCCAACACCGGAAGGTCCACATGGGTTAAAGAAATTCCTTAAAAATTATTTCAATGACACAGTTTTTTTGCAGTGCACAAAGGGAAGCTCCAGGAATTCTTAATGTCAGGCTATGGCAAATCACTCTGGTGAAGACACCATTCTCTTGTTTGTAGTGTCTGTCTTTTCTAACACCTGAACTCAGAAAGATGATTGAAGGACAACACATTCCAGCACAGTTTGCTTTGCTGAGTTTGACATACCATTAATAAAAACCACTATCCAAAAAAAAAAAAAAAAAATCTTAATTGTTCAAGCTGTACCAACAAAAGCAAGGAAATCTGATCATTAAGGTCCCTTTCTCTTGATTCAGCCTCCAGTGCCAAATCCCAAATACACTGTCCTACTGTGATTTCCCCTTTTTATCCCACAAGGAATAGACAGAGCTTTCTGGTCTGAATCAAAGGAAAGGGTAACTTTAGCACGAGTGGATACAATTCAGCCTCGTTTCCTTTAGCATTCAGCCATGCTCAGACATTCAGTGATAGATGAGATCACAGAAAAGGAAACTCTGGACACAGTCAGTGATGAATCAGAAATTGCAATGGTTGCTTTTAGAAACCTGGATGCATCAGGAAAGACAGCCTATGTGAAGTGGTCTTCACCTTGCTAGGTAAAGTTAAAATCATCAGAAGACAGTGGGTACTAACATGTTCTTTCTTCCAGCAGGCTAAAGATCCTTCTTTAAACAGAAAACTAGAAACTGATGCTGTCTCTCTTTTTTTGTGATTCTTGTTTTCCCTGAGAGTTACAGTGAGTACCGTCAAAGCAATGGTCAAATCTACAGTGCTTGGCACCTTCAGAACTACCTGTGTCTTGCTGGAGTCAGACAAACCTGTTGCAAGCCCAGAACCTGGTAACAAGGTAAATTTTGGTGGCTGGTGTTGCATCACTTTTCCCCAATGTCCATATGAGTTTCTTGAGATTTTAAAGTAAAAGAACTACCCCTATTTCCTAAGTATGCCTCTGTATCCTCTATCACTGATTAATGCTAATGTAAATCCTGGAGCACTTCAGGCTCAAACATATGCAGATGCATTGAGGAGATGGAAATCATACGAAATCTTCTTTCCATTATTTGGAAAAAGGTATAACAATATGTAATAGCAAGAAAAATCTAGTAAGGTTACTAAAGGGCGTAGATCTGGAAATACTGCAGCTAGCTCAGTAAGGATGTATGCTTGTTCAAAGACAGCAGCATGACAAAGCATCATGTAAAAGACTGTATTTGAGAGAGAAAAATCTTACAGTGACACAAGGGTAAAAAGTCCATGCCAGCAAAATACAGTTGTTAAACCATCTGCATGCATTGCCAGGGACAGGAGAGAGCATCCTCTGCCTCACACTGAGCCTTTCGCCAGTCAGCAGAAGGAAAACTGTTCTCACTTTGAAGCAAGACCGTGGTTTCTGTCTTCCACTGTCAACCCAAGGCACCTCGCCCACTGAGCACCGAGTTTCCCTCCAGCAGAGGGGAGTGCAGCCTGTACTGCAGGAGCTGTCAGAAACTCCAGGAGAAGGGAAGAGCTTGGCTTTTCCACCAAGGCTAGAATGATGATTTCATCTTGTGCAAATATCAGTAAAAAACCACCCCATTCCTGCTCATGTAACTCAGAACTGGAGGAAAAGCAGTCTGAGGTTACAAAACTTTCAGAGGTGCTGAAGTCTGGAAAGAAGCTGGTGATAGATGAGAAAATTGCTACAGATCAGTTCCCTGCATACAAAGGTTTACAAAGAACTGGTCATATACTTCTTTTTTTGTGCTGGTTGTTTAGAGAGCCAAGTGAATACTTGGAAAATGTGTTTGAAAATTTGTTTGTGGGTCAGACCCACAGCTCAGTCTAAATCTGCCCATTTTGCTTTTCTGTGAAATATCTGCTCTCTACTCTTTAGCTCACACAAATTTTTAGTGAGAAGTTTTTTATCTATGTCCCCATAATGCATTCACATTTTCCTCTTGATACTGCTAAGTGTGTTCCAGAACATTTTCACTCCCCCTAAAAAGATACTAGACAGCAAAATATACTTTAACTGCCAGCCTGTTGGTATAAGCAGGTAAGCACATCTGTCACGGTAAAGCCTTTTGAGAGAGTAATAATCCATGTCAGTGTGGTTGAGGTCACTGCTAAAAGTTTTGCAGAACAAAAGCCAAACAAAAATGAGAAAGCCAGGCACAAAAACACACTTGCAAGATTTTTCTTGTGATTCTCATTTCAAAAATTGATTTTCAAAATGCATTTGCCTTAGTATTGAGCTATATGGTCTCGTTATTGCTCTTTCAAGATCACATTTGTCCATATCAATCACCATAATTGCTGTACTGCAAAGAAACTCTATTAGAATTATGTCTGCAAAGGTTTCACAATTCAGTGCTAGAAAGAGTCTAGACCATTAAAAAAGTGTAAGGGTACTTTCAAATCCAAAAGTGTCTGGGAGTAATTGTCTTTGCCCTTGGGTACATTTCATCCATTAACTCCAAAGGGGAACTGAGGAATCCTTTTCTCCATGCCAGGGAGATTGGACTCTTGTTTAAAAGTCTCTTTTCTACCTGCCACACAGGATCATGCCTCAGTCTTGCCTTGTCCATCTCCTGACCTGGAGATGCTCTGTATAGACTGAGTAAATCAGTTTGCTCCCAAGGGAACTCAGCATCAGCAGATTTAGACACCAGCTGTGGTAACATTAAGTTTCATTTTGCTCTAGAGGACTGGCATCTGATCCAGTGCATAAACATGTTTGCCTGAATTGTTCACTGATGAGGGTAAGAGGAATTGACAGCTCTCGTAAGAAATATATGTCAAGAAAAGCAAGGATGTTATTAATATGGAAAAGGTAGTAAAAGTAATAAGCCATATGGAGCAGCTACCAAACAGAAGTCAGAGTCCATCAACAGAAAAGCAGAAACAGCACAATTTGTTCTTGTCTCCAGGTGCAGGACTTGATAATAAATTATTGTACCATGAAGATGAGACATTTAGATATTCCAAAAGTGTTTAAGCTTTCTTATGTCTAGAGTATATTTTAAGTTAAATTTCTAACACAGTTTATGGAAGGAGGTTCTATGACTCTTGGTGTCTGTCCATCACTAAGTTGCCATCTCCTGTGTGTACAGGTTCGAGGTTTTTTTAAATAAAACATTTCTTTTGTCCACATGATTATTCTCTTGTTCAGACCAGACAGATGAAGGTCTCTCATGTAGTTTAAAATTCAACATTCTCCATCCAGCATTTTAGGGGATACTTATCACACAGCACAAAGCCTACTTTGCAGGTAAATTTGCTCATTTCCCCACGTCCAGAACTTGCCATTACAGTTCTTCACCACATAAATGCACCTGTTTTCAGCACACCACTAGTAACCAAGGTGATATTATTCCCATTTTATCCAATGGACACTGTAATAGGGCTTTGGCTTCAGAGAATGAAACAAGGTTTAAGGGGAGAAAAAAACACGAATGAAGTGACACAGGCTCACCTACCCTCATCTCCACATGGCTTGTTTCATCCTATTTGACCTCTGTCTGGGATACTTTGATTCAGTCTCTTTTTTCAGCCCATCCCTGCCTGCCTCCCAACTAGCCTGGATAACCCAGTCTCTTTCTCTACCCATATGCCCCTTTCTCAGTTCTCTTTCCATGCCTTCACCTCAAAGCCAGACCATTCCTTTGCTTCCCACTCAAAATCCTCTCCCATTCCTTTCCCAGCTTATCTCCCCCAGCTGTCTCCCCCCACCTTGTGCAGTTTAAACAGTCTCACTTTTCCTGGGGGTCTGCTGGGACTTTGTTACCCCTGCCATCAACACCCATGCTCACATTCAGTAGCAAGACGTGCCACCTGCCACTCTAACCAACCACTGCAGTATCTATCTTAGTCATGAATTTGCTTCTCAATAGACAGTATACAGCATACAGCAGGAGAGGGGACAGTAAATAAAGACCCAGTGTGCACCAGCTGGCTTACCCCTAGAAGTCCTGGTCTTCCTGTTTCTCAGAGAACCAAGTTCACACATCTTCTGCACTCACTGGGATTGTCTTCCACATCCTGGCTCACTGTCTTCCCAGCAGCCCTGGTTACAGGAGCCAGGAATGGGGCAGGTGACTATGGATAGAGCAAAGCTGCTAAATTGCCCTTCCTGCACTACAAAGAGCAGCTCATTGCTGCTTGGGCTAGCCACCACCACTGCCTGTCTTATTCCAGAAACAGGGCTGAACTCTTCCCTGGCAGACCAATGCTGTGCTATATAGAAACCAGTGAATACAATCATTCACTGAGAAGATGACAGGTGGCCTGGAGAAACTGATACCAAATTCCTTAAACCACAGTCAGGGACAGCCTTACAGCAGAAAGCACTAAGCAATCTGATTTCAACTGCTGCCCATCCAAGGGATTAAAAGGGCAATTGCTTCCCTCAGAGGCACACAAGTCCTTATCTTTTGAAAGCCCTCCACTAAACTTGACTTCTTCCAGACTGGAGAAGTTGCTGGAGTCCACAGCTGCAAACTTGACCTTCCTTTTGAAGCAGCTGGTATGGATATTGAATGATACAGCAAGTCCTATGTGGTTCATTTGTGAGCTCATCAGCAAGCTCCATTCTTCTCCCAATTTCCTCTTTTAAGCGTCGAATAACTCATTTGATCTCTGTACACATCCCTGCCTCATCTACCACTCACCACAAAGAGCAGGGACAGTCTGGGAGGCATCCCCAGTATATTTACCTGATACTGAACCATGGAAGTTAGAAATACCGACTTCTAAAACTTCTTAGGTTGAAGACTGTCACAAAGGCACCCACACAACCAACAGCAGCCTGTCCAAAATAGGGTTTTATGGCAACCAAAGCTGCCCAGCACCCCTTCTGACCAAGTACAAGTGCTTGGATGTCTGTTGGGAATTCACCACCACACAACTAATTCCTAAACCTTAAGGAAAGATCAACCAAACTGGGCACACACTCACTGATCAAGGGGAAACCTCCCACACCAGAGTACCCAAGGTGTCACTCACCCAAAGAGGGGGCTCACTTAATCCACAGAGACTCCCTCAATCCATGGAAGTGTCCTTGGGTGGCACGTCCACGGGGAGGGTCCAACTGCCAGGCCCGCTGCTCTGAGAAGAACCAACTCCTCTAGTTCTCAGGAAGGGCCCCATTTATAGCCTAGTTGAGGGTTTATTGTGGTCATTCTAATTCGCTGAGGGGCAAACTCAGAGAAAACCCAGACAAGCCCAGCCCCCAAGCCTGTTAACTAAGGTTCCAGACCCTGAGGCACCTGTCAGTCACCCTGAGGTGCAGCTTAACAGCCCAGGCCCCAAATCTCACACCATTTTGGCACACCTTGTTTGTCTGTGGAGGAGGCTGCATCTGCCACAAAGACTAGTAAATATACAAGAAGCAAAATTGTCCATTATCAGGCAACAGAATAAAAGAGATGAGTTTTTTCTCCTTTACGCCAAATTGGCAGAAAACAAATGCTCACCAGGTTTGCTTTTCAAATGAAGCATTTAATAAAACAGATCAAAGCACTTCCTGAATCTCAGCAATAACACGGATCATTCCTGAGTAACACATCCCATGGAGTGAGCTCTTTGCAGAGGCTGCACCAGCCAAAACAGGATTAGCAAGTGGTAGAAATAAAAAGAAATTTTCACACTTTCACAATGTGCAAAGTACTTTCACTCCAGAAGATATCCAGACCTAAGAAAAAATACACCTGATGGGATCCCATGCCACAAAAATGCCACCACTTTTGAGGACAAAACTGTTAAATTACATCTCACATTCTTGTTCCAAGTCATTCAGGGGCACATGGAAATTGCTGACTACAAGATACCTTGTACTTGGGCTCTTGAGATTATGTAAAACAAAATAGACGTTATTGTCTCACATATACTGCAGATATCTGACCGTCACCTGTCCTTGTATGCTACATTGTCATTATCCTTGGAAGGCATTAAAATGGAAAGTCCAACCAAAACAAGTTTCTGACTTTTTTTTTCTGTAAATTCATACAGTGATACAGTGCCTCTCTGAACAGCCTGAAAACTTAATGGCAAGAAGGAAAATACAGAGGGAGAAAAGTTATTCTTTCAGCAGTAACACAGACCAGAGATAGTCATTATACATCTGTCTGCACTTTGTGTGATCACATCCTGTCAGGGACAAATTCTAGGGGAGAGATCACACAAACACCTCTTCCTTGCCATATTTGCCCAGGATCTGATCCCCCAGTGTAGGCTATAGTAGCTATTATCATGTTAGACAACTTTTAGCAGATCAACTCTGGAAGAGTTTTCTAGTTAATTTTTTTTAAGCTTTCTCTCATTTAGATTTTTAGCCTGTTCAGTATCTTCTGGCAGGGAGCTCCACAACTTTGTTATGTAATGAAGGATCTATGCAAAAGGATCCTTCCTTCAGTCTGTTTTAATACTGCTTTTACAAAAATCTTTGAACATTTTTCAGTTACAAGAAGCAGCATCTATTGTTTCCCTGTTCTCACTTATTCATGAAGATGGAGGACTTGATCACAGACATTTCAGTTGTCTTCTTTCCAGTCATATTTAAACTCTTCTTAAAGAGCATTCACCTGTACCTTAGTCCCCAGCTCCCCTCTTCTTGTCCCTTCATTAGTTCCATGATAATCTCCGAGACAGACTGCATAAAGCTTCATGCCATGTGCAAGTCTAAGGCACATGTGAGGTTTATATAGCAGGATAACAGTGTTGTCTGTCTTTCTCTGGATATCTTTCCTAATAATTACCCACATCCCATTTGCCTTTTTGATCATTCTGAGCTGTGAATTGCTGTTTTCAGAACACTATACACAATGTCTCACAAATCCTCAGATCCTCTTTGTAAATGGTACATGATAATTTAAAGACAAACAGCAAAGGCTCCTCCCCACTCACAGACATCAATTTGCAGTTAAATAAAGTTAATTTTATTTGCAAGATCATTTTGCATCTCCTCAGCCAGTTTGGACCATCCAGAACAAGTCTGTATCAGCATCAAAGTCCACCACTTTCCCATAGATCCCTTTCAAAGATGTGCAGGAGATTGCACAGGCAATTCCCCACGAATTCTCTTCTTTACTATGAATAATCTTACTAAAGTGCCTGATAGATCTAGTCCTCTGCAAAATCCAGTGCCACCAACAAGTTTGCAGAACATTTCTGAACTGAGGACTGAGGATTCTGCAGTCTTTAGAGATTTATTCACCAGCCTAATGTAACTCCACCTAATTTTCCTCCCTCCTTACCAGGTAGCAAGGATGCAAATTTAACAACCTGCCAATCATTAAGATCTTTCAGAACATTGTTCAAGTTACTAGTGTCTTCATTCCAATTTCCTTCTTAGGTAGGACATGAAAAATCTCATCAGTGAAAGCTTCTATCTCCTAGCATCTGCCCTTCTCCACCCCCAAAGATAAGGAAAAAATTAAAAAACCTTTCCAAAAGTCAAAGTTCCTAATTAGAGGGACCAAAAAAAAAAAAAAAAATCATATCATAAAAGTTAACAAGGGAAGAGTGAATGAAGTGGCTGCACTGGAGAACATATGTTCATTCTGTAGAACTCCAGCCGACGCCAACAGCACACCAACTGCTCCCATGCTTGTCATAGCACCAGTTGACTCATTTCCAGGCATATAGGAAGCTTTAGCAGGATGACACTGGAGTTTAGCTCTGCAATAAAGCTGAAATTATTAAGAATCTGTCACTGATTCCAGATACACTGGAAGCACAGACATAAAATTACTTGGATATTTTTAAACCTAAATCCTTACACTTCTGGCAAACTTAGCAGCTTAGACCATGAAGAATAACAATATGAGCTTGAAAAGACAGGTTTAATCCAGAAGACCTACTACACTTTAGGTTAAGGCTAGAGTTTACCTGAAGGCATAATTTCACTGCAAAAAGCATAGGGGTTTATGCAGGTTTTCTTTTTTTTTCTGTCTAAATTCATGTCTGAAGATATGACATTTTCTCATCTGAACTGGCAAAAATAATGTAGAAGAAAACATGTTATATGGTCACTCAGGTTTACAAGAGGACTAATCCATGCTCACAAACATACTGGGTATACCACTGGAGGTCTTTTAGGTCCCTACCTCTTAAGTCCATCTGCCTACATGGCACTGGATCAGCAGGTCTCTCTGAGAGACAGCTGGTCATCAGATACATGTTACAGTGGGCTGCAACTGGATCTGCTGCAGTTCTTGCACTGGCCAGGTAGCCATATATGCTAGAAATTGATAGACTCAGGAATCACATGCATACCATATATGCAGTCAAATTCCTCACTAAGGCACCCACTGGACTAGAGACACCAAAGTTACTTTCCCACCAGCATATCCAGGAGTCCACCCGGACGAACCACTTGATGTTATACAACAGAGCAGCTAATGGCCTCCACCTGACAGACCACCAAGAATTAAAACAAGCTACTAAACTCTGCAAAGAGGTGGCCTTAAAATGACTGAAATTATCTAAAAGCCAGCTGTTGCAGCTTTTCTACACAGGCCTTAGTAAGCCAGCGTACTTAATAAACCATAAAAACTAATTCTTTCTGTTTTCCTTCTTTGTCACACATCCATGCATCCTCAGCTACTTGTCCTATTTAATCTCCTCCAAGCCAGGAGATGACACCAAGGAGGCTGTGACACAGCAGCACTGTTAACCAGGGATAATTGTGGGAAGTGGAGAGTCAAGGAGACAAACGTTGAACTGCAACAGTTTTGTGAGCAGAGAGCAGGGGTATCAGCAAAGCTGTCATCTCTGCCAGCCAGGTTTTCCCAGGCTGAACCTGGAAGCATAGTAAAAAAACAGGGTTAGAAACCAGGAAAAAAAAAATAAATCTAAAACTGTTCTGAAGACATCAATGTTCATGGGAGGTATGGTGGGCCAATTCTAAACCAAGAGATAACTTTTACAGAGAGCTTTTGTTAATTAGCAGCTATCACCTTCATTAATGGAAACAACATGCCCAGAGGAAGGGAAGGCAGGACACTGGAATAAAAGCTCATTTGGATAAAACTCCAGGCTGCAGCCCTGATCTGTATGCAAAGGCAGACTTGCATACAGCAAGATCTATACCAATTTCCTCTTTCTGTGCTACATTGGCACCTAAGTTTGAAGCACAAGATCCCTACCCCATACACTCCACTTTCTTTTGCTACATAGCAGACAAGTCACGTAGTGTGGCATGAAGCAAATATAGCTTTGGCAAGTGCCACGTCTTTCCTTCAGACACCTGTCCCATCCATTATAACATGCAGATAACCAGGCAGGAAGGGACAGGTCTACAGAATATGCTTCCTCTTTCCAGAAAACGATTTGCTCCAAAAGCAGCAGTTACAAGTTTTTTCAAGTGCTGTGAACTGGGGATGGATACTCATGGTCTATAGTAAAACAGAAACAGAAAACCTATTAGTATCAGGGAGGTCCAGGCATTTTTCAGAGACCTTTATGCTCTTTTGGAGATGTCCCAGCCCCCTGCCCCATCCCCATCCTGGGGTTGATGCCTGGGGAGTGAGGCAACTCACAAATGAGAATAAGTATTGCCTGTGCAAGGATGAAGTCTTGGTCTGGGGCTATACCAAGCCACTTTCCATGTAACTCCTTTGAGTTCATGCTTGATGCAATATTTTGTTGTGCTTGTAAGCCTGCCTCAGCCAGCTCCTTCCAGCTGTGGGTTGTACCCGTGCAAGTCTCTGAAAAGAAGGAGGACTTTCAGACCACTTTGCAAGTGTCATTCCACTGTCCTTGCCATAGGAGGGATGGAATGCCTCTCACTGCTCTCTTCACTCCCTCCAAAAATACAGCTGTCTAAAGCCCTCCTCAGACAAAGGATAGAAAATTTTAGCCCCAGAGATGAATGTCTCAGAAAGTTATAACAAAATGAAAACAAAGGGGATTGAATAGGAACTGGTTTGTGACCTCAGTGCCAGTGGTTGTTACCAGAGCAGAGATTGCTTGTGACTGAGTGAAAGCAATCTTCCTTACACCACTCACAAAGACTAATCAAAGACCTTGGGAAATTTTAATTGATAGATCATATATTCCTAACAAGTACATATTGATTATTATACATCAGAAAACATCCATACAGATGAGACTTTGCTAAACTAGAGCTGTCAGATATTTATCTTTCCAGTCACTAGAAGTAATGTTATTAAACTATCAAAGGCAGCCTTCAAAAGCAAGAAAAATAAATTCCAAATTAGTTTAAATGAATGAATTCCTAATAATCACTGCACAAGAATCAAGTGATCAATCTCTGTCTCCACTGCCTTCCTGTCCTGAATATTAAACTAGCAGAAGACAAAACACAGTGCAAAGATTAGGGTGTCTGTCATGGGGGTAAATCTGGAGTCAGCACACTCCCATGAAATGCACTGGGCTCTGTGCCCCTACCCTCATCCTGGGTGACAGTCATCATTTGCAAGAAGCTTTTGCTATCAGACTTTGGATCTTGGAAATACAGAAATCACAGAACAATTGAGGTGGGAAGGGATTGTGGTCATGCTTGGATGAGGTTGTTCATGTCCATGTCCAGCTGAGGTTTGAGTGGTTCCAACCATGGAGATCCTATAGCCTCTCTGGGCTTCCATGGCCATGCTTGACCATGGGGAAAAGAGATTTTCCCTTTGGCTGATGACATCATCCACTTTTTTATGCCTCAAGAAAAGAGTGAGGATGTTTAGGACAATGCTGATATGGTGAAGGCCAGTGCTGTGCCTCACATGGTGAGGGTCTTTGGGGTATCATTAATAATTAGCAGTAGTGTGAAGATGAGAGTCATCTCTGATGCATGAGATGTTCCTGAAACATCCTCTCTTGAAGAAATTTCTGTCATCTTCCCACTCACAAATGCATGGTTCATGGAGGAAAGACCAGGCAGGTCTTTGACTTCTGAAGGCCCAGAGGCCTCTATTTAATCAACTCACAAGTGGCTGGGGGGGGTATGTTTCTGACAGTACAAAAGGAAGCAGCAGGCAAAATCAACTCCCTTCTTGCCCTTTCTGCCCTCCAACTGAAAGTCACACAATCTTGGGCAGATAGGCTTCAGGAAGAGAAAAAGTAATAGTCCATGTAATCATTGATCAGACATGCTGTGTAGGACTGCTGCTCTGCCAGCCTGGGGCTTGATTTCAGACCCCCGAGAACATGCAATAAATTATTAACAATTACCTAATAATTATATTAATTGCCCATTAAATCTGTCTTGTGTTTTATGAACTGCATTAACAATATTAAGTGGCAACGTGTGAAGTATAAGCAGTAATACTCAGTAGTGAGAAATTCTGTTTTCTCCTCTGTTTTCCTTACTTTTTCCAGAGAAATAGTAAAACAGGAAGCCATTCACGGAGGCTGAAGCAACTCTCACTTCTCCTGAGCAGGGTTAGGAAAACAGAGGCTTGGGATGCCCCAGCGCTGTGCACTTGCAGATTTACTGGCCCCAACACTGGTATCGTGAGCCACTTCATGCTTTTTGGTGGGAAATGATACTTCTAGGCTTTGCATTTTAGTTTTATAGGCCATGAAATACTTCTGAAATACTTCACACTTGACAGGTTTCCAGGCAAATAGATATTTTTCTTTAACATTTAGTTACATTCATGCAAAAAATTACCCAATTTGAGTCACACTGACATTGCACTCCTGCATCACTCTCTGGATTTGAGTATTTATCTACTTTGGTTTGTACTATTGCAATGGGGGGTGGTGCAAAGACCTGCCTTTTTCAGCCCTCTTAGCTATAGCTGCTGCGTCCAGTGAGGCTTACACACATCCAGGAGAGATGACAGTCTGAAGCACAGAGCTGCCAGAAGGAAAACAGACAACTCCTTCCACTGGGAGACCTCTGCAGCCTCAAAAAGGAAAGCATTTTAGGGGATTTCAGTTTTGGCTTTTGTCTTCAAAGACATGTGTGATCTCACTGCACTCAGTCATATGCTGTAAGTCACCAGCATGCCAAATTGGGACTTTTTTTGACTGAAGTAAAAGGTAAATGAACAAAGCTGGGAGGATGTCTCCCACTACCCATCCCTAAATGAAGTGGGACATGAGGCTGCTGGGATGAGTGGTGAAGGGTCACAGAATCACTATGGTTGGAAAAGACCTCCAAGATCATCAAGTCCAACCATCATCTAACTCTACCAAGGCCACTACTACATCATACACTTGAGCACCACATCTAGACAGCTTTTAAATACATCCAGGGATGGTGATTCAACCACCTCCCTGGGCAGCCTATTCCAGTCTTTGATAACACTTTTGGTAAAAGAGTTTTTCCTAATGTCCAAGCTAAACCTCCCCCGGTGCAACTTGATGCCATTTCTTCTTGTCCTATCAGTTGTGACTTGTGAGAAGAGACTAAAACCCACGTCTCTACAACCTCCTTTCAGGTAGTTGTAGAGAGCCATGAGGTCTCCTGTCAGCCTCCTTTTTTTCCAGGCTAAACAACTCCAGCTCCCTCAGCCACTCCTCATAAGACTTATTCTCAAGATCCTTCACTAGCCTTGTTGTCCTTCTCTGGATCTGCACCAGCATCTTGATGTCTTTTTTATACTGTGGCGCCCAAAACTGAACATTGTACTCAAGGTGCAGACTCACCAGTGACAAGTGCAGTAGGACAATCACTTCCCTTCTCCTGCTGTCCACACTATTCCTGATGCAGGCCAGGATGCCATCTGCCTTCTTGGCCACCTGGACACACTGCTGGATCATGTTCAGCTGGCTGTT
>JANIJG010014350.1:0-25025 GCA_024611175.1 Megaceryle torquata
ATCACCTCCCTACTCCTGCTGGTCACACCATTTCTGATCCAGGCCAGGATGCCGTTGGCCTTCTTGGCCACCTGGGCCCACTGCTGGCTCATGTTCAGCCAGCTGTCCACCAGCACCCCTAGATCCCTTTCCTCCAGGCAGCTCTCCAGCCACTGCTCCCTAAACCTGTAGCATTGCCTGGGCTTTTTGTGACCCAAGTGCGTGACCTGGCATTTGGCCTTGTTAAACCTCATCCCACTGACCTCAGCCCATCGCTCCAGCCTCTCCAAATCCCTCTGCAGAGCCTTTCTACCCTCAAGTAGATTGACACTCCCACTTCATTTCGGGTCATCTGCAAATTTACTGAGGGCATGCTGATTCCCTCTTCCAGGTCATCGATATTAAACAAGACTGGTCCCTAAACTGAGCCCTGAGGGACATTGCTTGTAACTGGTCTCTAACTGGACTTAACTCCATTTACCACCACTCTCTGGGCCCAGACATCCAGACAGTTTCTAACCCAGCAAAGAGTCCACCTGTCCAAGCCATGAGCCACCAGCTTCTCCATCAGAATGCTGTGGGAAACAGTGTCAAATGCCTTCCTGAAGTCCAGGTAGACAACATCAATCTCCCTTCCCTCATCCACTAGGCAGGTCACCTGATCGTAGAAGGAGATTGGGTTGGTTAAACAGGACTTGCCCTTCATGAATCCATGTTGGCTGGGCCTGATCCCCCTGTTGTCTTGTGCTTGCCACCTGATCACCCCCAAGATGAACTGTTCCATAACCTTCCCCAGAACCGAGCTCAGGCTGACAGGCCTGTAGTTCCCTGGATCCTCCTTGCTACCCTTCGTGTAGATGGGTGTCACGTTGGTAAGTCTCCAGTCACCTGGGACTTCCCCCCGTTGACCAGGATTGCTGATAAATGATGGAGAGAGGCTTGGCAAGTTCCTCTGCCAGCTCCCTCAGCACCCTCGGGTGGATCCCATCTGTTCCCTAGACTTACAGGTGTCCAGTTGTCTTAGCAGGTCTTTCACTACTGTTTCTTGGCCTGTGAGGGGATTATTCTCATCTCCATCCCTACCTTCCAGCTCAGGGGACTGAAAACCATGAGGATAACTGGTCTGTTAAAGACTGAGGCAAAGAAGGCGTTAAGTACCTCAGCCTTTTTCATGGCAAGGCCTATGTTGATATGCAGAATAGAATAATCAGTACGATAGGGCAAGTAAAGTTGGTAATGTTTTGGCAACCTCTTGCATTTGGGCAAGATAGCAGATACCTCAGAAGACCAGGTGCCTTCAGCCGATGAGTCCATCTGAGATCCTCAGGAGGGAGGCACCAGTTACTGTCATCTTTTGATCACTTTTGGGAGGCTTAGAGTTGATCTCTGTGTGCTGCTCAGATCAAAGTAAAGTATGTTCATTAACATATTTTTTAGAATAAGAGTTAAAATGTTAAGATTATCTTCAAGTTTAGGGAATACTATAAAACACATTTAATAAGTCTATAAAATAAGACTGCTGAATACTTCTGCATTTTGCTTATATGGAAATACGTGTTCTAAAATGAAACAAAACTAAGTGTTCTAACTTTCCTTTTCATGTGTTATAGTAAATCTATAACAGATGTAAAATAGGTACAGGTGGGACACATCACATACCCTACCATTTAATTTTGTTTCTCTCTTTAAAAGTTATTAAACATTTAATTGTTACTTATTTTAATGGCTTATTGATGAAGCTTGTGATATTTCAGCAAGAAGAATATATAGTCTGTATCTATGGACTTTCTTACAGGGCCTGAGAAAAAAAAAGTATTCTTACCATCCCTACAAAGTGAAAAATCATGGAAGTGATTTACTTAGGATCCAGGAAGAGAGATCAGATCATAAGAGACATCTTTTTTCCTTTTAAAATCAATAGGAAGACTTTCATTAACTTCTTTCATGTTAGCTTAGCCATCTCATGTTAACTGAGGAGGTATTAAAGGATAAAGGTGGCTCCTTAGCTGATGTAGAAACTTGGGCTCATTAGAAACTAAGCCTGTGATTTGTAGGTCTAAGATCTCCATTTGCAAAAGAAATACTTCAGTGCAGTATCAGTCAGTTTTGGGGTTTTGTTTTATTTTTTTCTTTTCCATAAAGCAAGCTACATGTAAGAAATGTTTGTACAACATAGGCCTTGGAATCAAGGTGTGCTTTAGCTTGATCAACATATCTTTTTGTTTTGCATCAAAGAAGCTTATTCCATGTCTATGTCTTGTTTCTCATTACAGCAGTCTTGTTCATTATTCCTGAATCAAATATTTGAAACTAAAAAAAAAAAAGTGACTTGTTAGACTTGTCTTCATGCACAATCTTTCAATTTTAGAATCAAGCAGACTGAAGATCAAGCAAACAAATAAATCCAGAATAGAAGTGTTGATGAAGTAATTAAAAGTCTGAAGGACAGAGTGATACAACAGGCAGCAACTATTAGACTGCTTTTTTGCCTACAACAAGCAATCACATGGGAAAATTAATAAAGCTGTCTTGTGAAAGGTAGGAAAAATGTTAGCTATTTTCTTCACACCTGTACTTTTCCTATAAAGATACTTATTGTCTTAGCAATGTTCCTGCTTACAAAGCTAGAGGTAAATCCTCTAGAACTCTTTCAGTTACTGAGGAACTAAAAGGGTCCCATGCAGGTTATTGTAGCAGCACTACACCTTGGAAGCTTCAACTGCTTCCACTTGTCAAAAAGAACTTATATGGATTGGGACTGGCAAGGCACAGTTGGGAGCTGGAGGTCTAATGTCAACCAACACCACACTTCTTATGTGAAGTGAGCGGGCACACCTTTAAAGAACCACCTAAACCTTAAGTAAGTGTCCCTGAGCCCTCTTTGCGACTCCACGGTGAAAAGTGGTAGGAACTGGATATAGATAGGTGAAGAATAAGATTTTTAACAGATACAGCATGACACTTTAGGGAGAATGATCTAAACTAATTTTATAGCACCTTACAGATTTCTGGTCCTCAACATGCTCTGCACCACTCTGGGACTGCAGTGTAGCTCATAATTGAACTGGAACTAGGGGACACTATCTGGGGTCCCTGACTCTCTTCTCTTGATTTACTTCCAAAGAAGCCTGCAGTGATTGTGTCAGGGAAATTTTCTCCAGACGTCTAGTAGCATTTCAGGCCCCCAACAAGAGAGGAGAACTTTAACATAGCTCATGTTATAAACTTCCAATGGAATTATTTGATGTTGAATGGCTTTTGATTTGGATTAGCTGATCTGGGTACAGCATTTCCGTGCTGAGGGTATCCACAATAATACAAACATATTGAAATTGTATAGACTTTATTTGCCAAGACTTCCAATTGAATTTTGTAGGTGTCTTTTTCAAGGTAGGGTTTTCTGTGGTGTTCCCAGGGCGCGTCACAGCCTTGATGCTTATCTGATGGCATGTTGTGCTTTGGACAGGCTTGTGAGGTCATGGATTTGGGATTGTAGCTGTTATGCTGATGACACCCATCTGTACACTTCTTTCTTTTCACATTTCAAATCAAAATTCTTTTCTGAAAGTTGAGACTGGGCAGGGAAAAAAGACTTGTTAGCAGTGATATTTCCCTAGTCTACCTAGGTTTAAGCAAGAGCTGCTGCTGAATAGTGTTATGACAGTAATGCATGCTCTGCCTTTTGTCCAGGTACTGAAGTTAGGTAAGAATCAGCAAGGGTCAAACCAGAACTGTACCTTTGAAAACAGCCTGCACAGTCCCTTCAGAAAGTTTGTCCCAATGTGTTTTTACTCTGGTTCAGTAATAAATGTCATCTTTCCATCCAGGTACTGTGGACTGCACATGTTTTTGCCAGCTACTGTTGCAGGACTGTGAGAGGGTGACAAGTTGTTGACTTCCTTTCTCTCCCTCTTGACAGAGCCTCATGAGGTATGTTCCCCACATCATATAACATGATAAAGGCTGCTACTGTAGGGTCTTTCCCCACAAACACTGCAGCTGCATTCAGCTGCACATCTCCTTACCCTCAGGTGGATATCTTTCTGCATTGCGTACAGGAAGTGAAATTGCTTTGAACTGAGGGGGAGGGAAAAAGGGAGGACAAAACACATAAAACATTTTCCATTTTTTCTTAATGTTTTCTTTCTAATAACATAGTTATTAAGAATGTGTTAAGCTGCAACCCTTCCTCCCATACAGATCTGACATCCGTGGCAAGTACCTCTGGGACATTGGCTTTTGGTTGCCGAGATTTACACTACAATGTGATACCTAAGAGGCTTCTGTGTTGCTGGCAGCAAATGCAGAAATGTGCATTTTGTCACTGTTAGGCAGAATAAACTCATTCTACCTGCTGCTCTTTCTTCTGCATTGGCTGTGTGAGTACAACTCACATTTAAGGTATTTTTATAGTACCAGAAGCTATTGAACAGTTAGTCTTTGTGATTTCATTGTTCTTTTATTGCACTGTGGATGATGCATTTCTCAAATTTTGGCAATGCACAATGGATAAGAAATCATCATGTAACTGCAGCCAGGTATATGCATCACTGCACTGTGATGTTTTTGGACCCTGCAAAACTCAGCAGAGCCCAGATGGGTGGAATACTGCCCAGGACCCTGCTCTGCTGATGACGATTATGATCATTTAAAAGTGGCATGCTTACCTGCAGTAGTCCTGTTCTGTCCTATCTTGTGCTGAGGGAAATAAGCCTACCCTGGAATGAATGTGGACGAGAGCTCTGTGAGAATAAGTGTAATTAAAAGAGATTCCTCATCAGAATTCAAGGGACAAGATGACCTTACATCTCTGAGAACTGAAAGGGCATGTGTATTTTCAGGTGAAATGCAGACTGAAACTGATTCTCCATCACTTGTGGTCTTCAAAGACCTCTGCACCTTTTGAAAAAGAAAGGGATTTTCCACCTCACTGTCTAGGTAGAATTGCAGCTGAGGGTTTTCACACTCTTCCTGCTTTAATTTCCCCGATATTTCTACCAAGGTGTTCATCAATCCCTGCCCTGGGAGCACAGCTGCTTTTCATTCCAGAGCTCATGGACTTCCAGTGGTAGATAAAGATCATCTAGAAATGGGTGGCTAGCACCATTGTAGGCATAGTGGAGAATCTCCCCTGGCCTCCAACTGCTGATTCAGAAAGACGTAGGACTGTCTGCATCACATCTGTCAGCTCCACCTCCTTTACCAAAGAGTAATGTTGTACCTCTGGCTTCACTGACCTGGATCTTCTAGGGACTAGACAAGTACAGGAACAGACCCTGCCTTTGTATCTTTGGACTTGTCTGATTTTTATTATAGTTCAAAATTAGGAAGATGGTAACGGAAGCTCTGTCAGGGGTCCTGGGTAACACCCACAGTTTGTATGTGTGCCTTCACTTTTGTGAGGGATTACAATATCTCCTTCTTGTAAGGCTGTCATCCATCCTCTTCCTTTAAACAAGACTTAGAAACTATGCCTTTTGTGAGTTATTCAGCACAGGACAATGACCTAGTTGTACAATTAAATATGACTTAATCTTGAATGCAGTTTTGACAAAGTTTTATAATTATTTTTTTTCCTCTGGATGAAAGTGCTATTAGTTGAGACTGTAGTCACCAGCATTACTATTGTGACTGATTCTTTCCAGCTTTGACTGGATTTGTGTGGCCAGATTTCCTTATTGCTAATGTTAAGCATTTGATCTGATGGTAAATACTTGTTCAAATGAACATAAAATGTGCTTGATTATCCAGAAGCTTTACATTCATAGAAAGGAATGATAATTTGCTAATTATTCTCACTTTTTTAACACTCCTTATGCTGTTCAGCTATTTAATGTGGGTTTTTTTCTTTTAATCTGTACAATTAGCTAAAATATAATGGCAAGAGTAATCGCTCTAGGAACACTTGGAAAGTCAGGACAGAGCTTTGCAGGATAGTTATAAAGAAATACAACCAAATCAGGAGTTACAAAGCATATGAAAGAAATGAAAACTTTTGGAGAAAGCCCTCAGCAGCAGCAGGGGCTGCAACTACAACTTTTCAGGGAAACAGAAGGTGGGAAAAGTAGAAGAAAGCCAGCGACCCCTCCACAGTTATTACCAGCTAACATTAAAAGGGGTGCAATGGGAGACTGTCACCCCTCCAGACTGCCCCACCTCTTTGGTGCAGAGGAAGAGGGTCTGCAAGAAAATAAAAGGTGACCTGGGAGTAATGTAGGAAGATCATTAAGTTCCTTGCCAAAATAGATTACCTAAAATGGATCCCCAAATCTGCTTTGAAGAGCAGTGATGTAAAGGAGTCATGCCTTCTGCCTCACTGCATCTCTGTGTGGTCCAGGGGCCTGAATCCATTCTGCAGTATTTCTTGCCCAGGAGGCAAACATGGTAGGTATGTGTGGAAAAGTGGTAGCAGCAAATTCTACAAATGTCAGTTTTCTACCAGTCTGCTAAATGAGCTAATGTAATTTCTTCTGGCACTTTTTACTTTCCAGTTGAAGTTTAATCTTAGCCTGTCACTTGATGCTTTTGCTTAAAATGCCAGCCTCAAAAATATAGTCAGATTTTGCTCTATCTCTTTCCGCATAGAATTGAAGTTGTACAGAATAGATGTATATTTAAGTGGCTTACTGTAAATGTAAGGAAGAGAGATCAATTTTCAGAGTAATTTCACATTGAGCCATAGCATAAAACACCCAGATACTTGGTATTCAACATAGCATATTAAGCAAGAAAATATGCCATTATATAACTTACTTTATTTCTCATCTAACAGGTGTTTGAAGATCATGGCATGCCAATGGATGACAGTTTGATCTACTAACAGAAAAGTCAGGGTTACCAAATGGAGGGTTGAGTTATCCGGATTTTGTGGCAATACTGGAAGGTAAAGGAATTTTAACAGCAATAAAGCATTAAAACACAAACCCTTTTCTGGAATATCCAGAACTTATATTTTTCAAGGAAAACCTATTGGAGAAATTAGGAACTAACTAAAGGTCCACAGATAGGTGCCCTGGAGTTGTCACTTACAAATTGTAAAAAGTAACTGACTGATTGCTCTGCCTTGAGTAGATCTTTGTCCTCAGCATTTCTAACTCTTATTCACATTCTTGGAATGACATTGTATCCTAAATTACAGTGGATGATTTTATAGTAGTGGTGTACAGCAGCTTTTTCTATGCTGTATTAAAAGCCAGAAGACAGTAACTAGTCCTTTCAGGAAAGAAAGGTCTGTTTGTAAGCTGTTAGGGATGAGTTTTAACAGCAGTATGTACACAACTGGAGCTCTGTGGTGCGATCTGGTTACTTAACTGGTTTATAGTTTTAATTTAAAGTACTACTTCTGAGTGTTGAAGCTGTTAAGGGACTTTGCAACTAGAGAATGCTGAAATGTGGTTATCTATAACATAGCTGGTAGTTTTATTAGTGTAACAAGAACCCCAGTGAGAGATCAAGGTTAACTGTTTCTGTAGATATAGATGTATTGTTCAGCCATATAATAAGGATGTGGTTTTCACTGATTTACTGTTGCTGAGGAATGAATACCAGAAAAGATGTAGTAATCTTGGAAGCACATTTTTTCACCTCATCTACTTGCCTTACTCCATCAGTAATTTCACTGATTTCAAGGCACTGTAAGTAAGGGGTTTGATTTTCAGCTCTAAAAATGAAACTGATGGAATCTGAACTGATTTCTTAGGGCGGAACCCCAAGACTAAAGCTATCAAGTAATTATTAATTTCTCATTTCTTTCATACTTTTGCTTTAAGTCTGGATTTTGTGGGTAAAATTCTGATGCTACTGAAGTCAATGACCATTTGCCATTGGCTTCAAGGCCTGTTTTAACTTCTATATTATGCTTCTGTCATTTCTCTCAGAGGTGCACATTTACTTTTTTTTTTTACTTTTTTTTTTTTTCACACTGCTACTATTATTTTCTGCTGTCATTATTTCTCTTTTAGAATTAAGACAAGAGGGAGAGCCAACTTCCGGCTGACTAATATTCAGGTTTTTTTGCATTCAGGCCTAGAAGTTTAGAAGTTTGTGAATACAGCCAGCTAATCATCTGTCCACCAAAATTTGTGTGTATTCATTCAGTAGCCTAATAAAAGGTGTTTGAAACAGGTTAACCTCAGGGAGAATGAGTGTGCCAGCTTTTTTCATCTGAATCAAGAATCAACAGTGTTTTGTCTGTATTTAAAGTTTTTGCTTTTGCCAATGATGAAAATCACAGCTTTTCTTCACATACGTGACTATATCTCATAGTTGTAAAAGGAAGCATGACTCACATGTAACATAAAGTAAGTCTCAGAAACCAGAAGGCAAAGAAAACACCCTCCTAACTTTTATTTTTCAATGATTTGTGATTCACTGGGGTGAAGAGTGGTCTGTAGTTACAGAAGGAGAGACCTAATTTTCTTCTTATAAGCTATAGAATAACACAAGGGCAGATAACACAAGTACAATTTTCCTTGACTAGAGAAACTGCAATTAAAAAAAGGAGAAGGATAGTGCATGTCTGTAGGGGGGAGTAGGGTTTAAAGGGTAAAATCAGGGGAATACTATTTAGTGGTTCTTTGGAGTAGTTGTACAGGCTCTTGTGCTGGGGTATGTAAATCTTATAAAAAGAAAAGACACATTCCTTTAGAACAGACCATTAACTTAGCATTTTTTTTTTATCAGTCAGGAGTAGGGTGTAATGAAATGTCAGTGCATATGTTTTTCTTTGCAAGTTTTCCCCATTTTAAAATCTGACATGAATTACTTTGTTCCTCTATATGGCTCCTATAATGCAGAAAAATTCTAAAATACTCAAGAGGCTACAAAAGATGCTTGGTCTCTTTTTCCCCAGATGCAAGGCAACAAAAAGGTTCCTAGGGTATCACTGCACAGCGAACAGAAGGAATCAGATCTGTAACGGTGACCAAAATAGCTTTTCTGTGGCCTGAAAGTACCTCAGCTCTTCAGAAGTAGACATACATGGGTGCCCTGCTGGGAAGATGGGTGTCACCCTTTCCTGATCCTGCTGGGCTGTGGGATAATAAACTTGTGACAGTATGAAGCTGCTGGTAGTGCAGGACTGAGTCTTGCCAGAACAGAACATCAGGCAAAATAGTTTGAGGGATGGTGCTCTGTTAAGTCAGGAGCGTTTTGATGGCAGATCTGATATAGTTCAGACCAGGGCAGGGCTTAGTCAGGATAGAATTGCTCCAGGGAAGATGGTCACACATGCAGTAGTTGTGCTGCACAAAGATGTAACAAATTACTTTCTCTGACACTGTCTGCAGCTCTTGTGTTTCCTCACTGTGATAGGCAGTATGACAGCAAGTCACAACTTTCACAGTGCTGCTTTTCTCCTCCTCCAGTCTGATACCTTCCTTCCTCAAAGCAAGAGACAGCAGCGAAGGCTAATGCAAAAGAAAAAGACCTTATCTCAGCTGTGTTTTCTTCAGTTGAGATTATCTTCTTTGCTATTTGGTCTTTGTCATTTTTGGGCCGTAAAGAATACGGTTGCAGGGTTTATTGTTTTGTTTAAGTTACATTACTGTGCCATTTATCAGATATGTTTAATATTATCTTTTCAATGTTTGCTATACTTTGATTTCATTACTGCAGATGCCAGATTGAATGGGCCAGAAGCTATGTTATGTAACAGCCCAAACCACAGAGTAATGATGATAAATATCACTACAGGACTGCTGAAGAATGTCTCAATCAACTTAATGATAAGCTGATGGAAATCTATGGGGTAACTACATTGAACCATGGTTTGCTTCTGGCAGTGAAACTGGTTGTTATTTTGATACAAACACTTGTTTTAAAAGTTGGTCTGGAGGAGCCATCGGGAAAGTGACTTCAAAAATTACGTCAGATTTTATGTCTTCTGTGTTCTCAGAAACTGAAGTTCAAATACATTCAATTTACAAGGCAAAAGCTTTTTTTTTTTTTTTCCCTAATTGTCTTTACAGTCTCTGCCAGGAAAATAAGATCCGAGTTATTTTTTCCCATCCTTTTGTGAGCATAGTTATTAAAAATTCTGCAATTAGAAAATAATAAATCTGTACTACTCATTCATGGAACAGTCTATTCATGAGAATGATCTTTCAAGAAGATGTTCTTAGTTCCTAAAGTTTGCAACTCAGTGATCTTAATCAAGAGATGTTTTTTCAGCTTTTCTGCATTTGTTTATTATTTTCTGTAATTAACATTAGAATGTATTTCTTGAATTCCCATCATGGGTATGCACAGAATAAGAAAGATCACATTTTGCAAAGAAAAGAAGCCACAGTAGTTACCCTTTTGCTCAGTCCCTCCCAACCCTGCTCCCTGGAAGAAGTGAAAAGATCAGCATTCAGGAAAGGGGTCCTCTCTTCAAACTAGCTTGGACACCCCTAGCAAAGCTGATCATATTGATCAGCATTACTTCCAATTTCTGAAGAACTCTACTATTTTAAGGTGTTAAATTGGAAAAGCTGTTCAGATGGTAGCTCCATTGCTGTAAAGTCTCTCTTCATTACAGGTTTTCTAAGGGTGTGCATGGGTAGAAATAAGTATACCTCTCAGTATACTACTGATGAAAAGTGGAGGTTAATTGGTAAATTTGTATGCAGGTGGCTTTTTGATGCTCTCTACTTTTGCTCAGTTCTGCACATGCTTGAGATGAAAGCAATAAGACTGCATTTTACTGCAGACTATCTCAAGTGTTTAGTAAGGCAGTACTATAAATGCTTTGTATTCTCAAACTGCGATAAAATATTTGCCTGCTGTCAAAACAAGTCTAAAGAAAACAGTTGCTATTTATGTTTAAAAATATGTAGCTGCCATGTTAAATGTTTAGTTAAATATTCCTTGTTAGGACACCTATTCTGCCTTCCATGAAACAGACAGTAACCATGACGGTATCATCAATGTGCTTGACTTTCAGCAATTCTTGGACAGCTTTCTGCTTTGTCTCAGAGATGAGGAATTC
Source organism: Megaceryle torquata (assembly GCA_024611175.1). Lineage (NCBI taxonomy): Eukaryota > Metazoa > Chordata > Aves > Coraciiformes > Cerylidae > Megaceryle > Megaceryle torquata. Next base: position 10,949 of record JANIJG010014350.1, read on the forward strand.
CTGCACCTACTTGGTTTGTTGGAAATAAACCTGACCTCCATGTTAAATTACCAAAAATTCTGTCAATGGTTCCACACCAAAGAAACTAAGGAAGTACTTCTTTGGCTTGTAAGTAAGTACAAAGTAAACTCACAAATAAAACAGAAAAAGTTATGTAGTACCTACAGTAATCTGATGTGTTTATAGAAATGAATATGCTGTGCAAAAATTTGTATTTGATATAGTTGAAAAAAATAGTATTACAACATGTCTTTTTCAAGCTGAAGCTGGGTCACTTTACCAAGTTCTCATTGATTTATGACTCCAGTAAATCAGATACTGAATCAACCACTAGGTTAAAATGTCAGAAGTAACCCTGGGGACTGCTTAAATCTGTAAAGTCAGACATATATGCTGGTGCCTTAGAGCTTAGCCAGCCTCCAAAATGGACAACTTTGCTGCATATTCCAAGACTGCAGAACTGGGCACATGGTTTGGGAATCAGATGTCATTCTGGACTGAGGAGCAACCAGGTTATTATCTGTCTGACACAGTGTCAGGTCTGAGTATAATATTGTTGTCAGTGTATATTACAGCAGTCCAAAGCCTTGTGCTCCAGACTTTTATGCCACCAGAACACTGGAAGTAGACAAGATCAGGTGAGGTGCACAGAAGCACTGAGGTGCTGTAGAGCGGGTGCAGAATGGGGATAACAGTGCTGCAGCCTCCCTTCCTGCAAGAACATCTGGAATTTTAAAGTTTGAGCTTAACTTTCATGGTAAAGACCATTTAAGCACTAAAGATTTCATTCTTAAAACTCAGTGTGAACCTCCATTTGACTATTCAGAGATGAACTCATAAAAATAATGACAAGATACAGTAGGACTGAAAAGGCTCCTGATCAGCAACTTGTCTCTGCTGTGGCAGTGAAGATGTGATATATACACATAGGCTTATTTCCCAGTTTTTATTTGTCTTTTACAGCATTACTGTTGGCTCTGATGTTAGTAATATTTATCTGCTTGGTTTGTTTTCCTTTTTTCCTGAATTGGACAACTCAGTGAATCAAGGACATCAGTCTAAAACAAGAAAAGAGACTGATGATGATTGAGTCTTGCTAACAGTTGGAGCCTGAGACCAATTACTGTTGCACTTGTGTTTCTGTTTCAGTTTGGACTTAGCCAGAAATGGAAGCATTTTGAATTTAGCTCCAGAATTTCCTTGTTTCAAATACTGTTGCTGTTTCAGAAGTCTAGAGAAGAAAATATAGTGATCGAAAGCCTTAAGAGCACTTGAATTTTCCCAGCTAAGCTTTTAGACTATTTTTGTTCATTGATTATTTAGGCTTATGGAATTTTGTCTCAAGCAGGGGGAGTGGGGAAAACTCAGAAGGTTCCCAGGCACCTAAAATAGATTAATGTGGCATTCAGAGCCCTCAGCAAAGACTTTCAAGGCCCAGAGTCCTGGGAGTTCAGTAATGGCTGAGTTTGCAGTGTTGCAGTTCTCCAGGATCTAAGTTCTGGAGCATGCCATGGGTGGTACAGGAACTCTGTGTAGGTCAGATGTTGTTACTACATCTTGCCTGGTCTGCAGACCCGATATTCCTCTGCCTCTCATTTGAGAATCTTGGCCCAGAGAGTGTGTTCCTGGAGTGTGGATGAATCAAACTCTGAAGCCATATGTCTGCAGCATTTCCTTTTAGAGCAATAGCTAGAGGAGAAACAGGTGCTAGAACATACTATGAGGTGGGAAGCTGCTTGTTAGGAGAAACAACCGACCTTTCCTCGGTTTTCTTCATAGAAAAGCTGAAGAGAATTGGGTACCATGAGAAGGGCTGCTCTTCTCAGGTGAAGGAAGGTACACTATTTCAAAGAATGGTGAGACATAAGGTCTCCTCCATTATCAGGTAGGTGTGTCCTTGTAGATTTAGTCATCTTTCTGTGTAGTGTGACAGATCTGCTGGATCCTAATCTGAGGGACCCATATTCCACTGCATGCTTAGATTCAACTAGAAGCACCAGGCCCCCAAATGTTAGGCCATTGTAATGGTGGGTAAATTTGCAAATGTGGGTCTTACTCCCCAGACTTAATAGCCATGCCTCCATGACTCACAAAGATAGTTTTGATCTACATTATTGATGTAAATCAAGGCTAATCTTCCTGGAGTCACTCCAGGATATAATTGTTTCTGAGATAATTAACATTTCCTTCTATGTGCATAACTGATCCATGCTGGCTCTTGAGTTTGAGGGAGAATTGAAGAACATTGAGTTGAAAATAAATAGGGAATTACAAAATTTAAAGCATCTTTGCTAACCTGCAGCCAGGGAAATAAGGCAATATTTAAAGAATTAAGTTTACACAGATGTGAAGTAACAGTCTTTAATGGTATCTTGGAAACTAGGAAACAAAGCCACAACCACCATGAAGAACAACAAAAGGGAAGGAAATTTGTGGAGATTAAAGATCCCACTAGCGTAAAACATAGTTAGTTGTTATTTTTTTTTCTTTTCTGAGAAAAAAACAGATGATAACGGATGCAGAGCTAGCTTGTGATCATGCTCATTACTACCTTGTTATCAAAGCAAGAACCAGATGGCATGACCTAGCAAGGGTAAGAAGAATGTTTTCTTTAAATAAATAAGCAGCACTAATAGATTTTAGAACATTATGCAATGTTGATCTTCACATTCTATAAATATTCAAATAGACCCTTGCAAAACAGCTCATTAATGATAAAAACTTACTATGTGATTAAAAAAAAATCAACAGTCAGAATAATATTAAATATTTCAAACATTGATTATGTAGTAGATGCTATCACACTTATTTCTAAAACTTCCTTCATATTTTACTACAGTTGGTTTTATTTAATGTTTCTATTGTAAGAGTAGTAATGGGATTCATCTGAGGCCTCTTTGACTATGTGCTGTACAAAAATCACACACCTACCTCTATGTTGACATCCATTTTTGCCCAGCACAGAGAAGCACTGACTGTGATGCTTAGAGCATCCAAAGATACTCTCACAAAACTGTCCTATAAAAATAATTTCCACCTTTTTATCTTTAGCTTGTTGAACAGTTGCACTTTCTGGACAATAAAGTAGCACAAGGAAAAATTCAAGCTTTTGAGTGTTGCTTCACATCCAGAATGGAAAGTAGGAAACAGTAAAAATCAAATGAACAAATATTAAAAGATAAGATTCAGATGTGCATGATTTTCTATTTCTTTCTAAATTCCCATTATTCATTAAGCTTATAAAGTGATCAAACATCTTGTCAAACTTGTAAGTTCTTTTTAGTGGTGATTCTTGTACATTCCAGAGTTTTCAGGAATTTGACAGTGAATGAAATGGCCTTATACAGCCATAGGAGTTGAAGAAAGTCTTGTTCAGATTTGGCATTCCAGTCAGCCCAGAAGAATTTAAGGAGCTTTGGGCAAGTTATGACAACTCTAAATGATTAGCTCTTACAATAATGCATCTTTTATAGGATTGCAGAGACTTTGGTAGTGCAGTGAATGACAATAGATTACACTGCACAAGAAATCTTTTATTTTGCTATGATTGTGACCTCACATCATATCACTGTTACAGGGGGTTACATCTTGCCATGCTAAGCTCAAGAATACAATTAGATCCATTGGTTTCCAAAGAATTCAAAGATAGGACTTCTTCTTGGCTTTAGCACTGCTCATCCCTTTAAATTAATGTGCATTTTCTTCTTGGATGGCACCTTAGGTCACTGCTTAAATTCACTTGGTTTTCATCAATTTTGTTTATACCCACAAATGCCTACTTCAGTTTGTGATGGGTGAAAGTCAGTTCCAAGTGTCTTGGGTCAGGTGGGAACTGCAGAGCAGAGTTTTCATTGAGGAGGTTTGTGGACAGTCTGCATTGCATACCTGTCTGAAGGCACTGCTATCAATCTCTTCTTTTCAGAGCACTAAATTTACTTACAATATTTTTAACCTAAATAAAAGTGATTCAGTCAAAAGAAAAATGTTGCATACTGAATACACAACAAAAGAAAGGTAATTTCATGCTGTGTAAAGATGGCAAGTAATATCATGAAATGTTTTTATAGACAAGTAATTGGTTGTGAAGTGGAGGAAAATACTTGTCTGACTTCAACAAAGAGGATCTGTGCTATAAACTGTGTTTGAAATAGCACAGATGTCAGCTGTATGTGACATTATATAAAAAAGCTACCTTCATTACAGATCTATTTAAAAAAAAATAATCACTCTCTACCATATAGAACCTGAGTGTATTGCATTTTGGTTTCAAACTGCGTTAACTATATGGATTTTTCTTAGCACTGATTCATCTCTGAATTATTTTCTACTCCATTAGATTTTACTTTCCATTCTTATTCCTTATGGATGCCATGGCACATTGAAAAGTATCATTTTCATGCAGTTATCTGCTGCACAACTTCACTCCCATCAGCCACTCCTTTTATAGAACAGCTAAAATTTCTTACGTGCCTGATATGTCTGTAACTTGAATAAAGGAATTAGAGTGAAGCTGAGGCTAAATTAGGCATTACCATGCATTGGAGCACTATCAGGAAAAGAAACTGCAGGAGAAAAAGCCTACGGATGGGGTTATAACTAAGAAAATATGCAAAGTGTTTATGAAGCTAAACCTATACTTCTGAAGGATGATTACAGTTCTGAGCATCTCAGACTTGTGTGACCAATGTGAAACACTTGAGACTGGATTTTTAGGAGCCCAGTCTTCTGCATATCAGCCAGACAGTGAAAGGCAGCAGTACTGAGAGCTGGAGAATACTCCTGACAAGCTGATCTTCAGGGTAGTATTTTCAGAATCGACTCTGTGACTACAATGCATAAGCCCTATCTTTCGAGTCTCATATGAAGTGACTCACTCATTCTCAGTGTGGTATGGCACTTGTATAAGGAATGGAAGTCAGGGAGATTTAAGCTGTTAAGTCACTTAAGGACATCTGTAATGTCTTCCTACGAGGAACGCATGAATATTTTAAAGAGCATTTCTTTTTTAAGGTGTGATACAGATTCAAAAGGATATCTTACTCACAAAGAATTGTTACAGAAACTGAGGATAGAGTTTGCACCCGCTGACACAAAGCTCAGGAGACACATCATGGAGGACAGCTATGCACACTTACAAGCACATTATAATAATCAACAGAAGAAGATTTCAAGGCTGGAAGAGCAGTAGAAGCAGCAAACTAAAGCTCTGCATATAAGAGAAATTAAAAACTAGATCAAGTAAGTTATTAATAAGTTTAGCATATAACTTTTTATCTTTGTGTTTAGTTTGTTTAGATTACACTGTGTACAATACAAATGTAATTTTACAAAAAAAAAAAGGACTCTGAAAAGGACTGTCAGAAGGAACTGGACCAAGCTTATTCATAGTGTTATTCCCGTGATTTGCTGCAGATAAGCCTAAACTCTGTGTGCACTATGGGACTTTTTAAAAGAGATATTCTCCATGGCTTAGATTTCTTAATTTACAGGCTTTATGGTAGCATCTATAGTGACAAATCAGACTGTCCAGAGACATTCTCAGATTCAGTCATCTATGTTTCTTGACTGCCAAGACAGTTCTTGTCATGCTTTGGTCTGTGTCAGCTAATATTTTCCCTGATCACTCCCAGCACCATTTGGGACCAAGAATGTTTCAAGAACCGTTCCTAATAAACATTTTGCGGTCAGCTGTTCCTTTTTGGCAGCTAAGAAGGTTCACTAGCAGATATGTGCCAGCTGGCCTCTGTGCCCAGAGCACTCCTGGGCCTGTTTATTAGTACCATCTCAGCTTGTGGTTCCAGTCCTAACACTATTGGCTCAGACTGAGGGAGAAGAGCAAGTGCAGTTTTGTCAGACCTCTTCAGAAAATGTAGACTTAGAGCACCTGATTATGCTCAACAGGGGCTTTTCTTGCAGATGGACTGGGTGGGCATGTAGGACATTGTGGTCCCATATCCTACCTTGTCCCTTGGCCGAGGGCCAGGTAAACAAGCACAGTTGGTTTCACATCCCCCTAGCAGTTAGTTAAGTTGTTAGTAAATGACTTTGTAGATGCAGCAAAAAACAGCTTTGTCAAGGATGGACACTGACTCCATATGACAGAAATAAGTATCTTGTCTCCAAGCAAGAGGAGTCTCTGTCTCAAACAAAATCAACACTCACAGAGTTAATAGGTCATTGCTCCTGAGAAGAGCATTTGACAAACAAATGACAAAATGATACCGTACTCAGAGCGGAATCTAATGATCCATGCTTGCCCTAGTGAGTCAGCAGTGATTAGCCTGCTGCTGCTACAGGATTTCTGCACCTGCTAGCAGATTGTTGCAGCAGGAGAATCCTCTGCGTCAGTACAGTGCTGTTAAACTTTATATTTCCAGGTTGTGGATAGACATCACCTGGATGCCTATCATGTTTTCATTCTTCTCCTGAACCTTTTTTTTTTTTTTCTTCAATTTATAAACCCCCAGAAGCAAAACCGTGTAAAAATATACTGCCAAGAGCACAGATTTGCTTTCTTTTTGTGCTTGGAAAGTGTCTGAAAGTTGTAGGAACTAATAAATTATTATTTATAAGAAAGATAATTCCCCATGACATTGTTGGTAAAGGTGATACCCTCAAAAAAAAGAAAAGCAGCATTGTCTTGCAGATAAAGAGGCAGCTTGGGAAATCATTAGACAGAAGAAAACCACCACAAAATACACAGAGAAGCCTACAAACTAAAGCTTTTGCCTTTTTACCCTGCTTTTAAAAAATCTGGTTTTCAGCAATACAAACAGGCTGAAGGAATTGAGGGAAAAACTGTCCTTTCTTTCCAGCATCACAACTCTCCCACCTGCATTGCAGCTCACTGGTGTAAACTGTCCTTACAATGCCCACAGGTATCACCAAGCATTCCACCTGTAAAAAAATTGCATAATAGGCAATAGAGATGGTTAGGCAGCTGCTGTCTGGTAGGTATTGCTTATTAACGTATTTGTAACTGTCTGGTGCAAAACTTAGGCCCTAACTGTCTCATACCAGGTCCGTCCACCCCATTTGTTGTACTAGCCAGTTGTCTCGAGTCTTACACTTGGATGAAAATCTCTTTTGGTCAGGAACCTTCTATTTCATTCCTGTTAGTGCAATGCCAAGTGGAAGGTGGCCCTGCCTCCAATGCTATAAATAAGAAGCGTCTCCGCAAGTAGGGAAGATGCTGTGCTGCAAGCAGAAATTATGCAGTGTGGCTCAAAGATGCAAATACACATTCTGAAGCAGCTGGAGAGTAATTAAATCAATGGGGAAGACATGCTGGGTAAAAATAAAATAGTCATGATGTGACATGCTGGCTGGTCCACACCATTTAAAATTACTTACTTTTGAGAACCTACCATAACAACAAATATGTATATGGCAACTACGTGCACATATACAAGTGCATAGCGATTGCTTAACAGTAATTTTGAGGAAAACAGAAACTGGCAGACTGGGTCTAGTGTAACTGGTTTCAGGTACCTCCTAGCAACTGGTGCCCAGATGGTTTTGGTTGAAGTGGAGCAGCCTTCCAATAGATGGATGTGAAACATTCTGCCCCCTGCACTGGGGCTATCTCATCCTGGGCAATGACAGAGTTTGGTTTAAGTCTGAAGAGGGGACTTTTATATCCCTTTCAAAAATTTTGTTCTAAGTATTTGTTAGCTTTTGGGCTTTTCTTGAATTATATATATATAGGACATTCAGTTCTGTTCTTCAGCTTTTGAAATTTCTGGCATCTGCAGTTTTGTCTGGGAGTGAGTTCACAGCTTAATTGCTTGTGGTCTGCAAAACTATGTCTTGTTACTGATTATTGCCACCTTTCAGTTCCACTGAATTCTCTCTTTTGGTCTCCCACACTTCCTCACTCACCTCCTGTCCAGTGGGATCAGTCCTGTGGTAGGAGTTCCTGTCTGGTTTTCTCTCTTGGAGAGCTGGAAGTGCAAATGGATCTGAATCCAGGCCACTGAACTCCTTAGATTTAATGTAATGCCCTGGAAAGCCACAAATGATACTTAAGCTGGAGTCATTGCCTGATGGATGAAATCCATATGTGCGGTGACTGTGAAGGCAGTGATCCAGCTGTGTGTCAGCCTTCCATTTGAGGACCACATAAGACATCTGAGACACAGGAAGCTTAGGAGGGCACCATGCCCTCCTACTGTAAAGTTCGATGTAAGGACATCTGCTCTCAGTCAGGAAAATGGATGCAGTGGCAGCAAAACCTAAGCATGGTGATCCACATAGGTCTCAGCACCTGCTTCGTTTTCAATGATTTGGAAATCTGATTCCTGTCACCTGTCAGATTCGGATTGGGAGAAGGTATTTGCCTGAGGTGTGAATTTGCTGGTCATAGGACTCACTTCAGCACCACTGGGAGCAGCACCTCCTCCCCCTTCTGTGATCTTACTTAAACTCTCTCATTTCCGTTTGTACAGTGGCTGCATCCAGCCCGTGTCCTTTCTTTTGGCTTTCTGCAAGGGCTGTGAACCTCACCCTAAAAGCTTCGGAGCATTTTCAGTGCCCTATGATTGCACACTGTGAGGCAGACAAAAACTCTGGACATCTTACAATTCAAAACATACTGCTGTGTGCATTTTTTTTTTTCCTTTTGCTTTTGTTGTAGCTCACAGGAACAAAGCGCCCAAATTAGAAACAGAGATTGAACAGTGGCTCTCCAGCTCTTCAAGAAAAATAAAAAACATTTGCAAGAAAATATTATTTTTTGGCATTGTAGCTTGATGCATGGTTTCAATCCTCATTTTCTCTATGCGCATATTTACTGCTGTGAGTGGAATAATTACTGCTTGGACATCTTTTCTCAGTCCAAAACTGTTGAATGCCTCAATTTTCAAAAAATATTGATCTCAAAAATGGTTTTGATTTTACTTTAGCCTTTACTTTCATTGGGAAGTTTTAAGTGGAAGATGATAAAGGTGATGAAGAGTGGCACTGAAGGGTAACATACAGGTAAAAAGGGTTGCAGATTTTTCTGCAATGAGAGTACAATGTGGACCATATCACACTTTCATAGCACACCCTGCTAGGTGGAAGGAGTAGTGCTAAATAGTCTTCCAGGATGGAGGAGATCAATCTCTCACTGAAATCACAAGCTGCCATTAGGGTGGTCAGCTGGTTTTGGCTTTTAGGCTGCTGTATCCTGCTTCTGAGGTATGACTTTCTTGGCCTCAGCATCCATCCTCCTCCACCATTGCCCCTTTGCAAATGCTGTGAAGCCATGTTTTTTTAAGCTGTTGCACATTATAGTAGCTGGAAAAAAACCACAAACCTTCTGTCAGGAGACTTTAGCCTTGTTCTCTGCTGTAAGTCAGTAGGCTTACGAACATAATAAAAGTTAAAACTCAGAGATATAATTATAAGATGTGGTATCTCTAGGGTCTCATATCTAAGAACAGGTTGAAGGAGTCTAAGCTGGTTACTCAGTAATTAGATACATGGAGATTCAAGACAGTAAAGCCAGCTTGAGTGCAATGCAAGTGCACTCTGACTGATGTGCACCCTCTGCAGCAAAATTCTGTTTTTTTCCCGTACAAGTCTTGCTCTGAGTGTAAACCAAGTGCCACATGGTAACAGGAGTAGAATCGGAGAAAGAGGAAGGAATTAACTAGGAAAAAAAGAGATTTGAAAATGAGAGAAAAGGTGATAGGTCTTCAGGGGCTTTTAGAGACTCTAAAACACACTGGCTATATTGCAGTTTCCTTGGAAAGAGTCACATCATGCTTTGAAACATATATACAGTGGCTAGATTAATCGTAAGGAAACTCACAACTATTTTCTGGAATATTACAGGACTAGGAGCTATCAAAGTTTTTAATGGCATGAAACCAAGCCAGGGTGAGAGGGCAATCCATTCAGCTACAGAAAGTAAGTTGCAGGAATATTGCACTCCCAAGGAAACTTGAACTTTTGAAAGACACAGGTTTCATATGAGAATGCAGAAGGAATCCTTTGAAGAATTTTTAGCTGATCTTAAAATAACGGATCAGTCAAGTAGCTGTGACATTTTCAGAGATTCCATTTTAAGGGATCAGATAGTGATTGCCATCAAAAGATTCAACAATTATTGATTCAAAAGTACAGAAATGATCCTAAGAAGGTAGCATCTTAAAAGGGAAAAAAAAAAAAAAAAAAAAGAATCTGTTTAGCCAAGCTAGGACAGTCATAAAGGACTATATGGAAATATCAGAAGGGGAGCAGGACATGGTGTCTCTCAGGAAAGGAAACCAGGAATCTTGAAGAGACTCTTCAGAGCTATCTGCAAGAAGTAGCCAAAAAGAAATATGTGAAAATTCACAGATTCACGTTATGTCCAGGAGTTTAGAAATACTGCAGCACCTATAAGAAATACTGTTATTTTGTGAGATCTTGCAAATGGAGAAGCAAAAGAGGATACCTTCCATATCCCCAGATCTATGTGGTAGTGCACAAACCAACAATGCAACCTAACACCACATAGAGATTCTGTGCAAAAGCTGCACAAGGGGGCTGCAGACTAAGAATAAACACCTCCAAATTAAAAACTGGTGCCCAGTCAATATCACCCTGAAGCACATTATAAAAGATCTGGCTCAGGAATCTCTACACAGGAGGAGAGACTGTTGAAACTAAGTGTTTCTACTGAGAATTTACTTCCTACTAAAGGGTTGTATGAACTTAAATTGAAAAGTGAACATAAACACAGTAGTTTAAGTTTATAGATAGAAGGAGCTAATGTTTGGTCTAAAATATGCCTACTCCTGGGCTTGGTTAAAGCAGGAAGTCTGATGAAGGAACGATAAGCACAGGAGATGAGTACGTAGAAAACTTCAGTGTCAGAGGTGAAGTAGATACAGAATGTAGAGCTGTATTTTCACAGCAATGTGTGCTTCTAGGAGCATTCCTCTGGTTGTGAGAGAAAAGCTTATAAAGGAGCTAGATTATGTAGGATTAATGGTGGGAAGTTTAAAATTGGAACAGGCAATTAGCAAAAGCAAGTTCAAAAGACAAGTCACTGAGATTGTTCTTGTATCCAATGGGGCTAAGCATATATTTAAGGACAAACACTGTTCTATACAGGATATTTTCAGGTAAAAGGACTGCATATGTTTTTACAAATTATTAATAAATGCTAAAAAGAGTTACAAATTCACATTCTTCTCTTTGATCCGAGCAACCTTCATTGCATGATAGAAGTTTGACACTATGCATTTTTAGACCTCTATACAGGAGATTATGCTTTCAAAGACTTCCTTTAGGCTTAAAGTCTATTCTTGAGTTTTCACTGGAAAGTGTAGGCAAATCCATTCACTTGAAGAAACTGTGGCTGCTTAAATAGATAGAGAAGATGTCAAATAGACAGGAAACCATTAGGGAATCTGGAAAAAAAAAAAAAATTCCAAGAGCTCCTGAGAAATAGGACTAGAAAGAAATATAAATGTAAGGGCAGAGAAACAATAAAAGTTTAACTGTCAACAAGATAAAAAAGTCATTACAAATATGCCAAGCACAAAGATAACAAGGGTGTCCAGAGGCCTGTTAGCATGTGAATATTACATGAGAGTTCATATCACACAGGCAATCTGTGCAAGTAGCTTTTGAGTTACTGCACAAAGTGGACATACTGGGCTCTGAGTCTAGGAAAAGAATTACCAAATTAACGGCAGTAAAAATAAAGACAACTCCTTACCTTACATATATTGGCTCTAGAAGACAGACAAAGTCTTCAAAATATAGCTTACAGGCAGTATTACTGAAAAAAATAATAAATGGAAATACATGGCCTGTGTTTCTATGGTGCTTGTCAACGCCAAGATCCGAGGCACAGACTGAGGGCAGAGCTCTCTGATTACAAGAAATGTCACATATTTATTGATCTGTTATAGTCAGAGTTGAGACAAACCATTTTGTAGGCAGAAGAAGATAGAAATCATGTGACTTCTAGTGTTGGGGTTTTTTTAGGAAAAACATCCAATTTGGCAATAAAGTTGGAGAAATAATTACTGAGCAAAAACATACTTTCAGCATTGGAGGTGTCTCCTCTTGAAAAGTAACACAGAGAATGACATAATACCTGGAAATACAATTTTTAAAAAGTATTAACCTATTCCAGAAGAAAGTGAGCTAGGTTTGTTGTGGCTCTACAGATGACACAATGCAGAAATCCATGAAGGTTACAAGAGCATTGCATGACAAGCCCATATGACCAATTGGATCAGAGGTTTCTGTGCTTACTGCACACACTTCAGAGGTAACACCATAGTGGTCTCAATGTGTTATGACCTGATACGTCTCACAGAGTACAGGACACTCACAAGACCACTGAAAAATGTGAACAACCATACATTAATACATCTGAACCTGTTGTAAAGTAGCTGAGTCAGGCATTAGCCTGAAATGGCATTTGGATTGAATCTAAGAACGTGTTATGGCACACATTAATGTTCTATTTGTGTGTGGAGTCCCAGAAATTTTGTCCATCAGTGGTGCCCTGTTCAGCAGCTCAGACCTGAAATGATTTGTCAGGAATGAAAGATATCTAGATATCTTCAATACAATGGTGAGCTGAGTTAAAACTGTTAAAAGGTTGTTTGAGCAAGGTGTGAAGCTGAGAAGTGGCCCATACTTTCACTGAAATTGAGAGAAATATCATTGAAAAATGGTTTCTTGCCAGCAGAAACTTGGTTAAGGAGAGAATTCTGGTACTCCTCATTTTATTCATGTAACAGTGGAAAGTACAATGGGTCTGAAGCATATAATAGATTGATAACAAGCCACCTGAGTGATATCATAATTCAGATTTTTTAAGGCAGGTGATGCTGTTTGCATACACAATGCTGTGTCCTGAATTTGAAGGTTGTAGGGAAATTACTCTTTGTTCATATGAAGTGCAAATTCCAGAAGAACATATTCTTAGGAGAAAGAAGTGTCTAGGAAAAGGTGGTGTTCTTTTAAAGGCTGGAAAGACAGCACCAGTAACTGGAGTCAAGGACAGACACTTCTGAGGAGATTCGTGAGAATTTGTAGAGCTCTGAAAAGACTTGATAAAAAAGTATTGCTAAAAAGCATATGAAATTTAGCATGTCCCGTGTTAGCCTTATAACAACTGATTACATGGTATTCATATGAAGGAGAAAATGTAAGGCTGGCTGCTAGCTGATAGATGAAGGCTTCACAAAAGTCAGAGTTGTTAGATCAACAGACAGGCTTGGTGAAAGGCTGAGGCAATGAATCATGCCTGCTTATGTGGGTTACACTGTTAAACTGTGCTGTCACTGTAAAAAGCCTTTTATACTACAATTCCTGACTCTCAAAAACCCAACCTCCACACTCTGTACCTTAGGGCTGTCAGGAAGAGCAAGCCCTAAGCAAATGGACTGCAGCTGTAAGTATTAACCCAGAACCAAACTTGTCATTTACAATTTACATATACTTGGTAATCTACATCAAGACCTAATTCACCACTATTTTAACTTACATTAATCTTAAGCAGCTTTGCTAGTTGAATAATTAGAGGTGCTAGTGCCTGCCTTGTACTCCTGATCCAAAATGTAGAGAGGCTCTGGATGAATCAAGAGGCAGAGGGGTATATTGCTTGGCTTTCCAAAGTTTGATCAGGTGGTCCCTGATGTCAGTAAAAAAGAACTGACAAAATAAAGTGGGAGTAAGAGTCAAGACTTAGAGGCCTGAATTGAATCTTGTGTAAGAAATGATAAATATCCCAGAGAAGCTTAAAGGTGCTGATCTAAAGTCCACATGAATCAGCAGGAGTGCAGAAGCTCTGCACTTCTTCCCTTAGGCATGGATCAGAGTCTGCACTACTTTGAGCTTCAGTAAGATCTAATGGGTTTTGTTGAAATAGTTCTGTCAAAGTTTCAGGAGCCATTTGAGGCAGACAGTACACTGCCAAACCTTTATAATTTTAATGGCTGTATTAAACATTTTGTGACTCTGATTAGGACAGACTTCAAAAGAGTGAACTATGTTTTGTATCTGCAGTTCTGAACAGGGAGAGTAGCCAGTTAATCATCCAAGTAGCTTTTCTTCACAACAGAAGGCTTGAGCCATGCAA
>JANIJG010014351.1:0-27246 GCA_024611175.1 Megaceryle torquata
AATGTTGCCAGTAAACGCTGAGAATGGTTTCTTTATTGTTTTGGTTTGGTTTTGTTTGGTTCTCTTTTTTTGGGGGGGGTGTGGTTTTTTGGGGTTTGTTTTGTTTTGTTTGGGGTTTTTTTTTGTTTTTTTTTTTTTTTTTTTTTTCTTTTGTGTGTGTATGGCTTTTGGTTTTTGTTTGTTTGCTTGCATTTGTTTGGGGTTTGTTTTGTTTTTTTTCACTTGCATCACCACTTTGAGCTTGGTTTAAGACTGTATATTTTGATGAAAATATTTCCTCTTCCTGCTCCCTTTTCTCTATGCCTTTGTTTGCCTGTTTTCTGTTTGCCTATGTAGTGAAGAAAGCGATGGACTCACTACAGCTACAGTCTTCATTCTCTTTTATACTCATAGCAGGAAATAACTCATTTGGAAGAGTAACAGGTCATTATATGCACTTATCTGACTGGAAGATAACTGTCTCACAGTGAAGTTATTAAACAAAGAGATCAGTTACCTAAATGAGTTCTGTATTTAATTTCTTCTTGGTCAGTCTCTCATTATGAGTGTATGTCAGGTTTTCCACAGCATCAAAGGAATACTGATCCATTTAATGATGCTATAGTCTATAAAGCAGCTGTCACAGCAGTAAAGACAACCATTTCAAAATCTGAGTTTGTGTATGCTGATATGAGTCATTAGTCTTTCAGCCCATTTTGTAGGGTTTAGTAAGTATAACCTCAAGTTATCTTTAATTGGTAACACTGCAACTGTCCCTTATACTATCCTACTCCTCAAGAACTTGCATTGATGCTTCATTTAATTGCTGACCTAGCTTTGTGCTCTGCTTGGAGTCCTTCCTACCTTAAGAGTCTAGGGAGGGAGTTGGAGTTGCCAGCAACTTAAAAGTTTGGGATTTAAGTGATACTCTTAATTTTCTGAATTTGCCTTTTATTCCCTGTTAATATCAGTCAGTAGTGCATAGTCAGTACAAAGATGTTACACCAAGACAATCTTACTTTGTTTTCCTTCTCACCTGATAAAATTTCAGTAGCTGAATGCAGAGTCTGTACAACAGTTGATCAGTTACTCTGTCTCCTGCAAAACTGTACCTAAAACTTGTGAGAGAATTAATTAACATGCATCTCTGAAAAGGTATTACCATTTTTACTGATCCAGAGAGCACGTGTTGAATGGGTGAAGTAGTTATGGAAAACATATCCTGGGTTTATTTCCTCCATGACTCTCTCCCCTTTTGCATCCAATTTAGTGAATTCTGTTTTCCTAAATTCTAATTATTTGTTTAATTTATATAATTTTTAATAAGTAATAATTTGGTAAAAAAAGGAAGAAAATTACATAGAATGTATCTTCTCTATACATCACTGGATTACTAGGGAGTTACGATGCATTCTGGGACATCCTTAAGGAAGTAAAAAATGCCATAGGATTTCATGAAGAGAACATTATCATTAATGCATTCCTAATTTGGTCCCTGTTTGATTTTAATCGTAACTCTATAGTTATTGTAGCATAGTATATTAAATGAAAATCTGTTGGGTACTTCAATTATATCACAGTGGGAAAATACAAATTTTTATAAAATAGATTTTATTTTATTCATTAAACATATAAGTAGTTTACTTGTTTTCTTTTGTTAGTGTATTATTTATCACATTTTCAGTAAGACCTCAGAGGTGTTCTTTTATTAATGCACATTTTATTTGGAGTAGAGCCATGTAGTTTTACTCCAGGATAGTCTATTCCTAAACAAGATCAGATATAATGGGATATATTAGGATTAATGTTTCAGGTACCTTCAGAAGTCTTCTTTTTTGAATACACTATCTGGGACTTCCACGTACAGAACAGGTTGAATGAAACACAAGCACTTGGATGACCATATGTTTATGCTTGGGAAAAAAACCCCCACATTTCTACAAATCACTAACAGAAGAAGGAAAACTTTTAGCCAAAAAAGTACTTGTCACAAGTAGCTGTACTATATTATCTTAGATACTGTTACATCCAGTCTCATCAAACAAGCTACATCTGGCTCTGCAAATGTTGGGTTGGGTTATCTCTAGGATGTTTTGAGAAAAATAAGGTTGTGATTTTAACTGAAGTGTTACTGAACATGAAACTGAACCTATTTCACTGCATAGATTTAGAGCTCATTTTACTTCCTCTGTAGCAAATACGTAAACCACTGCAACAGTGACTGTCTCATGGTGGAAAAATGAGGGAAAAGAACAAGAATATCCCAGCCCTTAAATCAGAGGAGACAAAACCTAATTACTCTTAATACCTAGAAATGAATCTGATATGAGCAGAGTATGGTGGTGATAAAGGAGATGGTGCTGTCAGTGCCAGGTGGCTTCCAGAATTTTAATCTTTTTCTCTTGTTTTTAATTTTTTTTCTCTTGTGTTGAATTGCTGCTTGATTTAACTCTTTAACATTCTTTCTTCCAGGTCCTTTACACCAGCAACCCTACATTTTCCCTATTTTCTTCCTTTCTATGTTTTCACAGGCTTTTTATTACTTTCTTTTTGTCTAATTCCTTCTGTCCTACCAATACCTCACCTCAGGAAATAAATGTGTGCACAGCTGCCAAAACAAAATAAAAAAGGAATCACATGCTCCCATGACTCTGTCAGTCTTTGACATTACTTATTCATGTGAGAGTAAAAAAACAGGTGGTCATATTTTTCTTCCTATGGAAATGGTGGTGTGCTGTTGACAACCAGAAGTTTGAGGAAAGAAAACATTCCTTGTACAAATCTTCATGGGAACTCAGTTTCATATTTTTTTTCACAGTTAAGAGCAAGTAATCTGTAATCATAATCTAAAACACATTCTTGCTAAGATATATTCTTCTTGGCAAGTGTGTCTATTTTTTATGTGATGCCATAGACTTAAGTCAAGAAGCAGTACTTGCCTACAAGATTTAACTCTTGCTACATAGTTTTGTGGCCTCCCAGTATCTCCACTGTAGTGGTGGAATAGCTATGGAAGGTAGGCAAAGATGCCAATATACTTTTTCTTCAGGAAGTGCATCAGTCATGGATAAAATCAAGTGGGTAGCTACTGGTTGTTTAAGTTTCATTGGTGGAGGTATTTAGGAGTCTAAAAGGGAGAGAGAAGACACCTGGATGCTAGTAACTCAGTGTTCTGGGTTTGAATAGTTCTGCTGGATTGGACCAGACTGGATTTGAGTACAATTCAGTGACAAGAGCTAATAGAGATGGGCTGGATTTGGTGGTACAGTGAAACAGTCTGAATCAGAGAATAGTCTTGAGGTCCCAGGTAAGTTCCATTAGCAAAACAGTGATAGGAGTGATTGATGCAGGCATAGTGAATTAGCAGTCAATCTTCTAGCAGCCTACACAAGATAGATAGTGGCTATTCAAACTGTTAATTGGACAGGGCAATATTAAACCATATACTTAGGTTCCATTTAATTAAAATAATAGTAAAATATTTTGGTGATGATGCTTGCAGCACTCCCTACATAGCCCAGGATGATAGAATGTCTAACCATTTTGGTTATTTATGGGACTATGATATTTATGGGATCTTTTTTTTGCCAGAGGGAGTGTATGATGCCCATCAACAATGTAATTTTTCAAAACCTTTGACGTTATCATCTTAAACCAACCCTATGAGGAAAAAAAGAGTTGAAAGGCAAGTTCTCTGGCATGAGCTTGATGTTGAATGGATCCCTATTTTCAGTCTCACTTAGTGAAACATTGGAGAACAATAATAATTTGAACTCTGGGGAATATTTTGTGACAAAAGGTTTACTTCCTGTGGCCATCCAAGCTGTATAGTGATGATAATCTTGAGTGTTTTGTAGTGTAAAAGGAAGTATGTAGTTTCTGTAGATATTTTGTATTGATCAAAGTTCTCTGCCCTGAAGGATTCAGTTATTTAAGTGATTTTCAGTCATTTTCTGTTTTGTTAGGAAGGATGATATATTGCTATTGTCCTATTTGCCTGTATGTAATGATGAAGGATTGAGAGCTATTACATCTCATTTGTATGAGATAACAGTTTATTTTGAAGATGGTACTACTGGCCTTTTTTTAGTCTTTATTTTTACTTCCTAATAAATATTAGACACAATATGAGACAAAACTTACAGAAAATGTTAATTGTGAAAACTAATCCAAAATTGCCTGTGAAGTGCAAAACATCCCTTAGCAACAGGTAAAAGTTTATTCATTGTTCTATTGCAAGTTTTACTTAACACTTACTTACTGTGAGACCAGAAAGTAACATTGCTGTTCCTTAGTTTTTTCTTGTTCTGAAAAGCAGAGATAACAGTATTGAATGTTTTCAGGTATGTATTAAAAAAGAGGTAAAGATTGCTGGAATGAAGAGAGAAATAACAAAGGAGGTAGATCTAAGAAGTAAATACTCTTACAGGGGGCAGGGTGAAGGAAGACATCTGTCTTTAAGGTATAACAGAGAAAGTATTCTGAGATGGATCTTCAGTTGATTTAAGTCAACAAGTTCTGTTGGGCTTATAGGTCTGGGGTCATTTATCCTTTTTGAGGTCAACTATGACATCTAGTTTCTCCTGACTACATTATTATGTTTCAAATACTACTTCACTGTAAGAATTAGTGTCTCTAGAAAACTAGCAAATTCTATTTAGAAGCAAACAAATGAAAAAAACTTGGTAAAAAAGATATATACTGTTAGTTAAAATAGACAATAGGGTCTTGATTCTTGTGATTCTTTTTGGTAGGATCTTTATCAATCAGAACTGCATCTTAGTATTCTAAATAATCCCATGGCTGAGCTTCACTTCACTATACTAAGTTAATATGCCCTACCAATTACAGGTTTGTAGATACAAATAATTAAAAGTGATTGCTGCAAGCTGAGAGCCACCTGCACAGCGTGGTCTCTCAAGGGCTAGACATGTGTGCACACTTTTTTATATATATAAATGCTATATATCTCTAAAATATTCATATTTTTGCATCTATATATAAACAATTATTAAAACAAAAACACATGAAAAAGTCTAAAGGTAATCAGTCATACAAGACATAGCATAGTGGTGATAGCCCTTTTTATTTGAGTATAATTCTTTAATCTCATTTGTAAGTCTTTACGGTAAGATTATGATACTTGATAGCAAGTTAATCAGTTTTTCTTAAACTTGTGCTGTGTATCTCTGTCATTCAGAACTCCAGGAAATACAATAATTTAACTTAAAACCATCATGAAGCTTGTAATAGAAAGCAGCCTTGACCATAGTGACTCCCTATGACAAATAAATAGTAGGTCTAGAAACCTGAAAATAGACACACAAAATACAGATTCTTTTATATCTTAACCTTAAAGGCAAATAAAGCACAACATTCATGGACCTTCTGGGAATGTTCTTTTTAAAAGGCTTTCAAGATTCCCAGAGCTTTTATATTCTCAATTTAGGGCTTCTAACCTTTAATTATGTGTCTGAACAACAGCTTGACTTCTGCTTTCTCCACCAAGTTGAGCAGTTAATGCTGTATCTCATGGTGTTCAGCAGCGTGGAATTTCAGACTGCCACTGTCTATGTGCCTAAATATGATTGATAGTAACTCATTTTTACAGTTCATGTTCTAAAGGCACTATTTTTGCTTTTTCAAAGGCCTAACTCTTTTTGATAATGATGCTTTGCAGGTCTGAGGACAGAGTCCAAGGGCTACAGCAAATGTTTATCCAAATACACAGAGATATTCAGTGAGTTCTGTGAAATGTAACTTTGGAGAGTAAATATAATTCTGGTCCACGTTAACCAGTGCAAACTGTACGAAGTGTTTCCTGAGAAGTGGTACACACCAGGAATTTCTCTGTCTGATTAGAGAGATTTATGAGCATAAATTATGGCATAATAGATACCTGTCCCCTTGTTTATCTGTAAATGAATCTGCAGGTATTGTTCTTCTGTACAAGAGGGAACTCGGGAGAGTGATGAATTTGACTTTGTCCTGCCCAAAATATTTTAAAGTATTTGAATAGGAATCTTTCTCAGAAGTAGAAGAAAGTAGTCAAGTTTTGATGGAATAAGCAGAAAAGAGACTAGAAGGCTTACTTGACTTTCAGTATTGTATTTATGTGTTAGCTGAAATTGGTTAAAATTAAGAGAAATAGTTCAGTGGGCAGTTAGATTGCATTCATTAGCAATGTTTTGAGAAATGGTAGAAAAAAAAGAAAAATTAAATATTCTATTCTGAGAGTCACTCTAAATGAGGCAAGGTGTTTACTAAAGCTTAGGCTTTGGTATAATTAGGTGTTTATTAATAAATCTTTTCATTTACTTAGAAAGAAATTATCTCATTTTTATATCTTCCTATTTATTTATTTAGAGGAATACTTGTTTGGACTTTCTGGAACTTTAGTGAATCAACCAACCACTATTTGAGATGAGCATTTAAACTCAAGAGATGTGGGACAATTTTTCCATAAGAACTGGTAAATACAAACCTTCAGTCATTTCTCAGGATGGTGAAAGTGGGTTGCAGTCAGTCCATAACTGCACTGCTACTCCCTCCTTCTCACATTTTTACCATGCTCCAGCATGGACTCTCCATGAGCTGCAGTCCCTTTTGAAATACCCAACTACTCCATGTGGGGTCTTTCATGGGCTGCAGGATGGATATCTAGTCTGGCACTGTCTATGCCATGGGCTGCAGGGGAATAACCTGCTCCACCAAGGCCTGCAGAGAAATCTCTGCTACATCACCTGGAGAACTTCCTCACCCTCCTACTTGTCTGACCTTGTTGCTTACAGGATTGTTTCTCATACTTTTCTGTTTCCTCTTCTTCCTGCCTGTCATTTTTGCTGTTTCTTAAATATGATATCCCAGAGGAACCACACACATTGCTGACATCCTCAGCTTTGTCCCATACTGGGTCCCTTGTGGAGGAGGCTATTAACAGAAATATGGGACATTTTGGAGCAAGGCTACTATTAAAAAACCAGTAGTTGAAAACAGTTGTTAATTAATAGATCACTACAAAGATTTTAAGCCTAAGTGGAAAAAATAAAATAACAGGAAGAAGAGGAAGTAGGATGCTACATTAAGAAATGATTCCTGCTTAAACTGAAATTGTTAATCTCTGAAACCTACTTTTTCAAGGTTCTTAATTGTAATCCATTATCTTTCATTCCCCTTTGGTACCACAAAGATGTCAGTTTGATGATATATTACACATAACAATGTCATTACATTGGCATAACATGACACTTGGGACTAATTTGAACTTTTAAAAACTTCTAATCCCTAAAATAAATTAAAAACTGAAGTCATTCCAGACATGGAAAATAAGACACTGATTAGAAAGAATAGGTTTCTCCATACGTTTTGGAGAATTACACTTTTCTGAGCCATTTTAATTTTCCTTTTTTTTTTTTTTTTTTTTTTTTTTCCCCCCCTGAGGCATATTATGCAATTAGTGGGAAGTACAGTTCACAGATGTCCTTAGGCTTGGTGAAATACTGTCACTGTAGATGACATCTCATCCACAGATGTTATTTCTCAGAACATCTACAGATGTTAATTCTCAAAACAAAACCAAAAACTTTGCTATAATTTTGATTAGGAAAAATTGTAATCAGCATTATTCTTACTTTAGTATTTTTCTTACCTTAAAACTTTGTTTTTGATCACTCTTTCTTACTCATCTGTTGAACAGTTTTGATTCATTCCTTGCAAGACAGGAAGTCTGATTTCAGGCAGCTTTAAACCTTGGCCAAAATGTTTAATATTATAAGTATTATGTGGTGTTGCTTCTATATAATGATGATCTCATTGTTGAAGATGTAATACATGTTGAGACTTTGAATGAGGTTCAGGGACAGGTACATCGCTTTTGTTTGCAGTCATAGAAATCTTAACTGTTCTCTCAAACTACTCCTTATGCCATTTTGCCTGCATTGATGTTTCCTAATGGCTGATTTTGAGTATTCAGAGAGATGCATGGCAGGCAGAAAATAATAGACTAAGGGATTTGGGATGAATTGAGACCGGGTGCATCTGGCCTCATTGTTTCTATAGCCTGCTCAGCGCTTGAATTTGCAAGCACAACCTTTGAAATGTTGGAAGAAAATAACCATGTGCCCTCTGGTCATTCATCACATTGGGACCAAGTATCTGAAGCAATGCAAGATGCTTATCTTGAATTTTCTGCATATTTTACTACTGAAACAATCTTTTAATGCAAAATATTGTTTCCTTTGCTGAGGAAGAAAGGGCCAGGAAGGCTGGTCTCTGTAGTCTGTGAATCAGCTTCAGGAAGAAGACAGCTCCTGCTCTGAATTGCTTTCTGGAGAAGTATTTTCAACAAGGATATTTAGTCTTTGAAGAGGTGCCTAGATGCTCTCTGAGATTTAAAAGACAGAGGGTGTTTATTCATTGTTCCCTTGTTTTAAAAGCTACAGAGAATCTTTGGAGCCTGCTAGTTGCATGCAGTCTGTTCTGGGACAACAATTGTATTTATGTAGCTTCTGCCACATTATTCTCTTGACAAAGGAGCTGGTCAGTGTGTGTCAGAATGGGGGGTCAGCTGCATGTTAATACTTAGACATTTTAGATATTAGGGGATTGAAAACTGAATGTGAAGCTGCAAGTGCAATTGTAGAGACTTTTTTTTTTAGATCCTCTGCAGCTGGAATTCTGATGCAGACAGGATTTATCTTACTTGCTACTTACTAGTGAAGCATACAGTGCATGTGTCTTGTACTGGAATGTGAACATACTTAACAGCTTTATCAGAAAATAGACGTTATCTCTGCACATTATAATAATGAAACAAAAATTAAATTCTATTCCAAGGAGTTATGACTGCATCACATACTAGTTTGTTTTGTTGGTGGTGGTTTTTTTGGGTTTGGGTTTTTTGGGGGGATTTTTTTGTTTTTTGTGTGTGTTTTTTTGTTTTGTTGGCTAGGGGTTTTTTGTTTTGTTTTTGTTTTTTAATTCTTAGAATTACTATTCTCTAATGTACTGTAAATTTCAGCAGATTTCAGGAAGATTCAGATTTTTAATCTCTTGGCTTTATGAATAGATATAACGTGTATTCATTTTGCAGCTAGTATTTTAGTGCTTTATACATACTTGCAGATGATTCAGCTCAGTTTTACCATTTTGCTGAATTAGCATAGTCAGTAAGGAAATGACACTTGTTTCAATCAAAACCTATAGTGTTTTAGATTTCCAGAGCTGCTTGAGTAACAGTAGTATGTGTGCAAAAAAAAAGTGAATATGAGTGGCTTGATGGATGCTTCCACCTTTGAAATTTGATACTTGGTGTTAGCGTAGCTGCAACCTTCCTTACATATAGTGTGCTTGTTTTGCAGAAATATTTTCATAGAGGAACCATATTCTGTGTAGTCTCTTCTAATGTTTATACTTAGATGTGACTGGTTCTCAGCAGTCCATATGCTTTGGCAATGCATGGAGTATGTACTGCCATTATTTTACATTTCTTGGAAAGGACATCTGCAAAAGTTTGGCTAAAGGTGTGTGTTTGAACATTGATGTTTTAGTATGCAGTTCGTGCTGACACATTGCCCACTTCACAGCTTAAGGGATATGTTTTCAATGTGAACAGATAGATACTCCTGATAGCCTGAAGTGAAACAAAGCCTTATCATAGTAGGTTCCTCTAGAAGCAGCCAAATGATATCAAACGTTTTTTTCCATTCTATGTTATTTGAAACTGAAATGAAAAGCATTATGCAAATAATATTCTGGTAGGATTAAATATATTAAAAAGTAGACTGTGAGAAAATTATTTTTTTTCCTTCAGATACCTGCATAAATCCATAGAACCCTGTGATTTTTTTTTAAAATATAAAGATGGTACATACAAACAGATAGGAAGGATATATACAAGGGAAAAAAGTCTGTGAAAGATTCTGGGGGAAACTGTTAAAAATGAATGTCAGGTCACATGGGTTTTACTGAACTGGAAGGTTTCTTCCTGGAGTGGAGACACTAAGAAATCTTTTAACAGAATTTTGCAGGGGTCTAAACGAAAGCTTCTTTCATAACCAGTGTCTTCTTAAGGGAAAAAAAGTAAATAGATTTTATATATGTAAACCAATTAATTTCTCTTTATGTAGTTGAAATCTTAACTGACAAACCAAAGAATAGTCATTGCTTCAAATTTGTTACAGAGAAATAAAGAAAAAGCAAGCAAGCAAAAAAACCCCTGTAGTGTAGAAAAAAAAAATCTTTAATACAGGAAAATTATTAAATGTGGACTTTTTAGTATCTACCCCTTTCTTTACTGTTATATTCACCCTTCCAGTGCCCTTTGTGGTCTCGCAGTTGACAGCTTCAATTGGCCATGCAAGTTGTTGGGATCCTGAGTCAATTGCTGAGAGCAATATCCTGTTAATGATAATTGCTGCCTCCTCACTGTAGGATCTGCTTAGGGTCATTTTTATGTGTTTGATGCCACATGTTGCAAACTTTGCTCTTTCTTAGTAGGTCTGTAAATCCATGTTAAAATTGAATTTACTGTGTTCAGTTTTGGGCACCTCAGTACAAGAAGGACATTTTGCTGTTGGGGTGCATCAGAAGAAGAGCAATGCACTTGGTGAAGGGTTTAGAGAATGAACTAAGGGAACTCAGGTTGTTTAGACTGGAGAAAAGGAGGCTTGGGGAAAACTTTATCACTCTCTACAGCTGAGAGGAGGTTGTAGTGAGGTGGGTGTCATTCTTTTCTTCTAAGTAACAACTGGAAGGAAGAGGAAATGGCCTCAAATTGCACCAGGGGAGGTTTAGTTTGGGTATTAGGAAAAAGTCTTCACTGAAAGGATTGTAAATCACTGGAACATGCTGGCCAGGCAAGTATGTGAGTCACCATCCCTGGAGGTATTTAAAAGACATTTGGATGTGATGCTGAGGGACATGGTATAGTGGTGACTTGGCAGTTCTGGGATAATGGTTAAACATGATGATCTTAAATGTCTCTTCCAGTCAAAACTTTGATATAGGAAGTGTGATGCATATGCAGGATACTTCTTGTTGTTCTCTTTGTTACTCTTGGCTAGTTTTTCCCAGCTCTATGTCTGTATTCCTTTAATTGACCATAGTTGAGCTGTTTATGTATCTGGCCTATCTAGAGCCACTCTCTGTCACTTCTGTTATCAACCCATGTCTGTGCTGCTCTGCATTGCATTCCAAGTCCCTGCTTTTATGGCTTCTGCTATCACATGAGGCCTGTATTTCTCTACATTGCACTTTTATGTTAGAGACATGAGTATTTCATTCTATAAAGAATTACTACTTGTTACAACTGTACGTACAGGATTATGGTTTTGCAATACAAAGATATGGAAAAATAAATCAAAGTAGGCAAAGGCACATAGTCACTGGAAAAAAATGCTATTATAGCTACAAAAGCTAAAACAAAGTTCCTGAAAGGTCAAGAAAAGTTCAAAGTAATTCTGAGAAAAGGCAGTTCTCAGGCCTACAACATCATTGCAAAGCTCATGGACTATTCCTAACACACTGTGTTTAGTGGGCAGTTTGTGCTGATACATGCTTTGTCTTCTCTGTAGGGAGGCTAGAGGGGGAGAAGGTATTTTCTGAATTCCATCAAAGAATTATCAGGTTGCTCTTTTCATATCCTGAAGAGATGGAAATTCTTTACACGGTGTTAAATTCTGGTTTGTTGAAGTGCCTGAACTTGTTTTTCTGGGATAAAATAAACTCAGTACCAAGGAGGCTTTGTTTTCTTAATGCTGGCATTCCATACATACCTAGGTCCTTGAACTGGTTTAAGTCTCTGAACTGCAGTTGGACATGGAAAAGTGAAACAACTTAAATCATACGTGTATGTATATTTATATATACTTAAACGGCAAATATTTCCTTTAATCTTCCTGTCACCTTGCAGTAGACAGATGATTTACATGTTTTCCTCAGAAAAAAAAAGAAAGGAGAGTATAAATACATAGTTAAATGCTTGAGTAGCCTTACTGACTGAGGGAAATAAATTTGGTTTTGCAAAATTTCCATGAGTGCAGTAGGGGAACGCACACATCTTGCGTTTTAAAATCAAAGCAAATAAAACAGCATATTGTTTTAATTAGAGCTAATACTTTCCTTTAAAACTAATAATTTTAAAACATTAAACGTTCATATGATGAAATACTTTGCTACCCCTGTTTTTTCTGTGACTATACCTTTTAAAAATGAAGTGTGAAAGTTAATGTTTTAAATATTTGTAAATGGTATTTAATTTTACACATTGTATTGAATAATTTAGTAGTGTTAACTCCCCCCTAACTAATTTCAAAGCAGAAACAGCGACAACTCTTAAGTGGTTTTCTTTGAAGAACTAAAGGGCCCATCATCTCTCCTCCAGCTTCTCCTTGAAATCTGACTTTTTAAACTGAAAACAAGGTGGATGATAATACTGTTTAAGTACTGAGCAATGTCTGAATTTGAAAACTCTTAGAAAACACATTCAGTTTGCTGTTGTATAACAGCAACCACCTGCAGACATTAAAAATAATAATAGTAAATAATAAAAAAAACAAACCAAAACATATGCTCAAGAAATGTTATTTCTGCTTGACTTTGAGAAGACATTGGGTAGATGGCTTACATAACTAATTCTGTTTATCAGATGTACCAGGTGAGCTGGAGGCATGCATATATTAAAAACAGAGACTTTGGATGGTATAACCTTATCTAGTGTTTAAACTAATATGAGAACTTTATGTCTGAAGGCCTAGATTTCTCCTGAATTCTGCTTTTGTGACTGAGTTCAAATCACATTCTTTACTCTGCAATGCAGAGTATTCAGAACTCAGTTTTTCACTGAATGCTGCTGGCCAGCTTATTAGTTTTTCTTAATTTTGTTAGCAATCCTTAGATATTCACCTTATATACATTCATACTTCCCCCTCCCTTTCTTTTTCCTCTAAAAAAAAAATAAGGCACCTACAGTTTTGCTTTGGAGGATAAAAGATCAAGGGTTTTTTTCTTTGGTTTGTTTTCCTGTTTTGTTTGGTTTTCTGGGGGTGGTGGTGGTTGTCTGTTTTGTTTTGTGGTTTTTTTGTTTGGTTTTTTGTGTGTGTGTGTTTTTTGGTTTTTGTTGTAGTTGCTTTGTTGTTGTTGGTTTGGGGGTTTTTTAGGTTTGTGGGTTTTGTTTGGTTGGTTGGTTTGGTTTGGTTTGGTTTTTTTTTCCTGGAGTTCAGGAATGCCAATAGGTTTCAACCAGCTAGACCACATTTTATCACACAAGTTGCCCTGAAAGTCTTAAGCGCCCACTGGGGACCTAAAAGCACTCAATAAAAGAATCATGTTGTAATGTGCTTTGGCAGCAAAAAGGAATAAAAGATGCTTTAGAAACTGTAAAGTTAAATTGATCTTCACAGTGATAAGTGACAGTAATGGGTAAGGTCACTGAAAACTTTACCTTATTTAGAAGTGGTGTGCAGAGGGTATAAGTATGAAAATTAGCACTGTGCCTTTAAATAAAAGGGTAGCTAATCATTCAAGGTAACTTATCATCCTCCCTTCATATGCAAGCTATTGACATAAGCCTAAATTTGATGATGGGTAATGGAGACTCCAGTACATTGATGGTGACAGAGTCTGGTCTTTTCACCTTTCTGTGTGTGTACTTATCAGTCAATATCCAGTAAAAGTTGCAAATTCTTCTGAGAATAACTTGGTTTTGAGTTATGTCCGAAGTATAAAATTGCTTGGATAAGAATCTGTGAACATGAGTCAAAATTCATATTCATTTTAAGTAGGGATGAAGGACTTTGTGGACTAGGTGCTAGATTTTACTAAAGCTCTCCGGGGAAACTTGAAAAGTGCAATTGTTCTATCAATATATTTCTTACAAGGAAATCAGTACTCTAACTTAAAATTTAAACGGTAGAAAACCCCAGGCAACACTTTTCAGGAACCAATTTTTGACTCCTATTTCAGCTATATCTGATCTTCTGGACACTAGAACACCTTACAATGTTAAAACTGTATTGTCGCTTATTTAATGGCCTAAAGGATTGCAAGGAAGGAAATCAAATTCAGAAAGTCTGGGCCATAAAAAAATGTGCATGAAAGAAGGTTGTGGTTTTGTTTTTGTTTTTAAACTGAACATTTGAAAGATCAGAAACATTCTTGATTTTAACTTCATTCTTCATTATGGGCCATGCTTAACAAAGCTAAACTTTATGCATGCATTGACGTCGTCATTCAGCAAGGCACTCAGACCTTGTCAAATTGGGGCTGCTGGTACCCTTTTTGGGGCAGAGCTAAAATAAGTATAGGTGAACAGGCACATTTTGTATTTAGGCTCTTCATCATTCTGTATAAACATGTATTCTACTCTTAAGAAACTGCATCTAAATTTTACACATTTGAGGAGTTTATCTTGCCTGTATGTCAAAATGTCATGTGCTGCATAATATCAATATTGTGCAAGCTGCTTGGAAAACTTAATGAACATATTAATGAATATTTTATGCTTTGTGTTATTATTTCAAATCTATATTTTATAGTAGGCCACTGAACCTTCATTTTAGTGAAGTGGTAGAGCATATGTTATCATATAAACTGCAGGAGGAATGTTTATAAAAACCTTTCTTATTGTTTAACGTGCACAGATTTCTTCTGCCCTATTCATGGCTCTGTACATTCTGTCATTACCACAGTGGTTTCCCCTGCAAAAGCTAATTTTTCATCTGATATAAATGGAACAGTTTATTTTCTAACATGAATATTCATTCTACTTAAAAGTAACATCATTTAAGGGTAGTGTTTTAATCATATGGATGTTTCTTACTATTTAATGGAGCAGATCTAGTTTTGATTTTTAAAAAATATTTTCTTTCTCATCATTAACAAATAAAAAACTTCCTTGTTTCAATTTTTAATGCATAAGTTAAAAAATAATAGAAAGTTTCAGAACTGCATGCAAATGTTAAAAAATGTAAACTTGGTTTTTACGTTAGTGATGGTTTTAGCAATGGAATAATCTAAACATTGTTTAGAATAATTGCAATAACCTTCAGCATTGCTTAAAATTCTGCAGAGCATGAAAGTATTTTCATGTACATATATGCCACATGTAAAATACTAAATATTGGTACTTAGTTCTGTGGTTTATGCACAGGCATGCAACATCTAGACTGTTCATGAAAATTTTTGTTTATTTATTTGCTTTATTAAATACTGTCATTATTGATCTGTTTGGTACTTTCTGACTAAGTAAATTGACTATATAATAGAAAAGCAAAATGGTCTTATTTATGAGTTTACATGAATCTGTTAGGCTTAAAGGATTTATAAATGAAAGAATCCTCCAATAATATCTCAACTTTGTCCATCACAAGGTTCATATATAGTTCTTTCTCCTGATTAACTTCTGTTCTTACTCCTCAAAGACAAATCCTCACCAGTCATTTGTAGAAATGATCAGTAAAGAGAAGTTCCATCCCATGGGAAGTGTTGAGATTTTCATGTACCCTTTTGACCTCTGCTCAAAAGTGAAAACACAGAATACTCTTCTTTTTATTTTTGAGGGGAAATTGATCCCAAAATACCTTATTATACATGAAAATATTTTGCTTGAGTAGCATAGCATTAACATTAAATTGTATGTTTGCCAGAGATACTTTTGGTGACTGTTGAAGGCACAGGGTCAGTGTCTCTTCTATCACATTCTCTTTTGTAATTCCTGCTTTATTTTGCCAGAGCTGAATGGGTAAATTATAGTGAACATATGCCAATTACTGAGTTTACCCTGATTTTCTAGAGGAAATACTCCGCAGAAATCCCACTCCAGGAATCTCTTTCAAGTAATTATTTTGGATGAAACCACTTTTTCTTTGAGGTGAATATTTCATTAATTCATTGTAGTTACAGTATTCAGAAATTCCTGTGAGGATTAAAAAGGAAATAGATTCTCAAGTCTGGTTATGGTCCCTTGGCTCCACTGAGATTCTGTAAATGACTATATCCAACCATAAATAACCAGAGGAACATTTTTCTGCAGGCACATCTGTGCCACTGATGAGCTGTTAGTTTTTCCCCTCAGGCTTCTGTGCTAGTGGGAGGCATGTTGAGAGTGATGCAGCTGACCTTCATCACTCAGATAAAGCCTGTACTGGCATTGGCCTCATTAAGGACCCAGTGTCATTAGCATTAGAGTGGCCATGGACCAGACTGTCAGATGAGGAATATCTGCTCTCTAAAGCCCATCATCATTTGCACTGAGTGGAAGTTGTGTAGTTTGACTGTAGCTTAATTCTGTATCCTTATATATGCAAGAGTTCCTGGTCCAATCTGTAAAGTGTCGTTATTTTAATACTTCCTTGCTCAGAACACTCTCAGTAAGGAAATCTGCTGCTTCAGTATTACTCCATGAATTCTTGAACATAATCAGTCACAGAACCAGCAAAGACTTCTACTTAATGTGGAGTATCTATAGTAGGATTCTTTGAGGTTGTTTAGCCTAGAGAAGGCTTTTGTAAGATCTTATAGTGTCCTTTAAGTACTTACAGGGGTCATACAGGAAAGGTGGGGGCTCTTTATCAGAGGGTGTAGTGATAGGATAATGTAGTGATAGGATAGGTAATGGTTTCAAACTGAGAGAGGGCAGATTTAGAATAGAAATTAGGAAGAAATTCTTCACTGTGAAAGTGGTGAGACACTGGAACAGGTTTCCCAGAGAAGTTGTGGATGCCCCATCCCTGGAACTGTTGAAGGCCAGGTTCAATGGTGCTTATAGCAACCTGGTCTAGTGGAAAATGTCCCTGCCTGTGGCAGGGAGTTTGGAACTAGGTGGTCTTTAAGGTCCCTTCCAACCCAAACCATTATGTGACTCTTATGTTTCTGTGATTCTTTCTGGTTATCAAAAAGAAAGATCTGACAAGAAATGGCTTAACAAAATAGCTGTTTTCATAAGATAGAGTAAAAAGTGGAATATAATAGTGAGTAAATCCCATATCCTTCTAGGTGCTGGGACCCCTGATTTTGTGTAGTGTTGGACGTACCCCAGATGGGTTTTTGCACAGCATGCTATGCAGATCTTGTCTGTGGTTGAACATCCTCCTTTTTGGCCATTTGAACAATTTTACAGATCACTAGCTCATTGACATAAAATGGTTTCCCATTTTGGATCACTACAGAGATACTACTACAGAGCTAGTACTGTCAAGAACAAAGTAGAAGCACAAGCAGGAAACTAGTAATTCAATCCAAGCTGGTGCAATTACTGCTTCTGAAAGACTAGTATTCAAATCAAAATGCTACAGTATACAGTAAAATATTCTTTTACAGATTACTAGAGATTGTATGCACAAGGAGAAAAGCAGTTTTGAATTCTGTATGGTCTAATAACTAACTGATAGTTAAAGTAGGGTGTGTTTTTACTTCTTTTAGAGACAACAACAAAACTCCCATTGATTTATATGTGAAGTCAAATTTTTGTAGAAAAGGCTAAATAGCATCTCCAACAATACATATTCATTAAGCTTTAATTATTAAGCTTAAATGTTCCTATCATTTCTTGATAAAATCTGATTACAGATAGATTCTTTGCTAATACCTGCTCCATTAGCAAACAGAAAAATATCTCTCAGAAAACAAATGGACACTTAATTTCAAACTGTGGTGGTGGTTTTAATATTTATTGTATATGCGACAGCAAATTATTTCACATTAGCTAGGAACAGCTTGCATTTGTAGTAGGTGATGAGGCTTAAGTTTTCATGACTGCAGCATATGCTGCATATTAGGGAACTTGTCCAATGACCTTCTATTCTTTGGCATTCTGTGGCAGTGTTTAATCTGCATAGTGGTAGCAGTACAGCATTCAAATGACAGAAACTACTTAAAAGGGTGTGTTACCAATAGGCAGTTGTGTTTGCTGACCTTGACAGTATCATACTATCTTCTGAATTATTCTAAGTTAAGATTGCTTTGAGCAATTCCAATGATATCAGTGTAAATCCAGAGTACTTGGAATGTTAATACTCAAACCCTTCATTTCTGAGACAAACCCCTTAGCATTTTTTTCTATAACTTACTTGATCCTTACGTTTGTGTTATATGCTATTTTGCTCTACAACTGATACTACTGACTTTGGAGAAACTGTTGAGAATTTTGCTCCTTATCAGTAAGAGTATATTGACACTACAGGCTATACCGACTTATTGGGTGATATCTGTGAGTGCACTTGCATGATTTACATATGTAATCATCTGTGTTGTTTTCTTCCTATACATACATAGACATATAATGTCACCTGTACACAGTCCTCCCTGTGGTAGTTGACATGAGAATTTGCCATCTATAGAGGGATGCCATCAGTTTTCTGTCCTGTGCAGTATGAAGTTTCTTTTTATGGGTAGAATACAAGACATCACATCTTGCCCTCATAGACCAAAAAGGTGAAGTGATTTGACCATGTTTTCACACAATGATCTTGAAAGTCTGCAAACTTGTTTTTACTACCAGATCATACATGCTAGTCAGACCATGGACCCATTAGATAGGCTAGTTGTAGGACAATAATTAGGCAGTTAGAGAAGCTTTAGAGAACGTTTTAGATCCTTCTACCTCATGGAAGTATATTGAACTCTCAAGACACATTCAGTATATTAATTAAAATTTGGGTTGATCTAAGTGAAGCAGTTACTACGCACCCTCATTTGAGTTGAAGAACTGACATAAATTTGTGGGATTTTTCCACCTTGCACATATATAATGACTGTTGGTTGTTACACAATTTCTGAATGGAAAAGCAAATTATCATGAAGGGTCCTGAGTCATTGCAGTTGCATTGCAATTTACCCCATACCTATGCAGAAGCAGTTCACTAATCACCATCTGAAAGCTGGCTCTGCTAAATGTTACATACCATTTTTCATTGGGTTAGTGTTTGTGATTCATACTCAGGCAGCTGTGAATAACAATTTGTGGTGTTATTCCAAAGCAAACCCTATACTTTACCTAAAAAAACCCCAAACTTTATTTAAAGAAACATAGTTTCCATTTCACATTGCAGCTGTTAGTGCAATACCAACATGGAGTTTTCTTCCTCGAAGAAGGACAAAATAAATTATTCCTTCTGTTTCACAGAATTAAGTGGACCAGATAGATATGCTGATGAACACAAGGGAAGTATGGGACCTAAGAAGTAGATATTCAGTTAGTTATTTACCAGTAATGGAATGCTGACAATTAACAAGAAGTTGTTTCATGGACTGTAAGACAGTGCTGCCTGCAAAACCTGTGAGATATCAGTAGTTCCATACAGCTTGGAAATGTCATCTATAAAATATTACAAATTCTTCCACAAGAAGAGAATTGCCAGAATAAGATTCAGAATTTGAGGAACCTGATTATTAAGGTCCTGTTCTTGAGAATTTGTATTTCAATTCAAAAGTTAATTGTATTTCGCAGTAAAAATGTAAAAATACAGGAAACTTCCTATGAATGCATTGTCAGGAGAGTGCCAGAGCATCTTGTCTCTGGAATTAAGAATGTTGCCACACTGAATAGAATGTGTCAGAGTTGTTGTTCGTAACCAAATCTTTTGCAGCAAAGAAAGTGGAAATGTTGTGTGTGGGTGCAACTGATTAGCAAAAGAGGAGCTTTAGGCAAATATACAAATTACATGCAAAGATGGGCCATCATCTTGTAAACATCTGTACAACTGGACATATACTGGACAGTAAGTGACCTGAACACTCTGAAATTTTTTTATTTTTATTTTTTTAATATGGATTGTGCTAGTAATTCATGTCTGTCACTTCTTAAATCTGTGGAGTATGCTTTTAAGTGAGGCTTTATATAAAGCTATTTACATTTTAACTGATACAGAATAAAGCTATTACTTATTTAGCATTTCTCTCAAAGTGGTGAATTAGTATCTGTTTTCTATTTTGAACAGATAATTTTACAAATATAATTGGGAGATGCTTTATTTTATATATTTATTAATTCTTAATGTCTTGGACCTTAGAGGTTTCCTCGTTTCCTTTTTCATCAATGCTGAGTTGATGTGCAAGGAAACACAATTCCTAGAAAAATAAAATTTGACTCGTGTATCATGGAAATAAATGCATAAGGTTTCAAAATGGATCATGGCTTTTCTAACCACTAGGGCAGTTTCACGGAAGTTATGATCACCAGTTATTTTGTTATCAAGATTAGATCTTCCTTGTTTTCTTAAAAAGATATGGCACAGCTTAAAAAAGAACTAATTTAAGGAAGCTTCTAAATTAAAAATAGACTAAATTATCACAGAGGCGCCATTCAGTCTTCATTAATAAGTAGTTCCTGTGTTACCTTCAGTTGGCTTTTAATGCTAAAATTCACCACACCTTAGTTATCTAACAATAGATTTCAATTTTTTACCCTTCATAATTTTCACTGTTCTTCTAGAATGGGTAGAATAAGCATGTTAAAATTACAAAATAAACCTGAATTTTTACCAAACGGATGCAAATTGATATATTTTTCTACTTGCAAAATTTGAATATTTTCTCAAACTTGATTTCCATACGTAAATTTCATGCTAATATCTCCTTCACTATTCAATTATCTCCTTCAATAAATTTTATCTTACCTAGAAGAAGTGAAAATCTTCCCCAGAGACTCATTTAAGAGATTCAGTATGTGCAACCAGGTTGAATTTCTTTAGCTCTAATTTACTCCTATGTTCTCTGTAGCTGTAGGCCTTTGAAAGGTAGCCCAGGTGCTTCTCCCAAGCCTCCTCCAAAATTATACTGACAGGCACCATAGCTTGTGCTATCCTTATGGAATTATGATCTGGTTAAGCACTTCTGTAGAAGATGCTCACCATAGTAAAGTATAGCAATCATTGGAGTATTTTGCCTCTTCTATTGCAATAGAATGCATACTCTTTTAATTTAAAAGTATCTATAGATCCCAAATGGATTATTACTAGTTAAAATCATAAATTTAGAGTTCAGCTAACAGCTAAGCAAATCTCCTGCCTTTTCTATTTATGCTTCTGTTCAGGAAATACCACACTGATTTTTATAGCCCACTTGGACTCCCATTTCCTCAGAAAGTAGAAGGCAGTAAAAGAAGTACTACTTTAATATCCGTAGGTGGTTACTTCAAATAGAAAATTATTGGCTTTTACCTATGTTTCATGGTACTTCCTTCTTCATAAAACAGCACAGAAGAGTTCTTCACAGTTTCAGGAGGAGAAAGGTAGGAAACATTTGTGAATACACAGTGGACTTCTTGTCTTAAGAGACTATTTGTTGGGTAAAAATCTTGAAATTTTAGCTAATTATAAAAGAGCAGGAAGAGGAGCATACAAGGTAATTGCTGCAATAGGACTTGTTGAACTTTGAGAACACCAGGGAAAAAATGTGTATCATTCTTGCTGTGCTTGATTGTAATAAAGACATAGCAGAAAAATACCAGTTTAACTAATTCAGTTAAACTTAAAAAATACAAATCCAAGGCAGCAAAACAATGTTATATTTGAGCATTATGTATATGAGAGAAAAAAATCAGATGTAGGAAGCGATGATTGGACAAGGTGCATTATAGATCTAGTGGCAAAACAAACAAATATAGAGCACTCCTGAGAGTTAGGATGTGCAATGTAAGATGAATAATAGAACTTTAGTAACTAAAAAAACCCCTAATAGCTGTATTTGTACCATGACAGAGAAGGTGCATATTTCATCATTAAAAATAAGAATCTGGTAGGAGATGTGGAAGTTTATAAATGCCTGCAATTCAGCAGAATTTCCTCATGGTCACTGCTTTATAATGTATAGTCATATGTAGGCTCATAAACTGTCTGAGCTAATGCCAACACATGCAGTCAATATTTTGTGTGTCTGCAAAACCCAAACAATAAAATCAAATAAGGAGAGTCTTTGCTTACAGCAATTTCATCAGTTGAGGGCCTAGGTGGTGTAATTTTGCACCTGTACAAAAAGGCTCAAATAATAGAAGCAAATCAGAGCTGGAAATCAGTCTGGGTCTTTAAGGTATCAGTCTCACTCTAAACTCTAAATGATCAAGAGAGAACAAGACCCTGAGGTTGTAATTTGCTATTGTTCAACTGGATTCAGAGTTACTCCTGCTTGTAGCTGAAGGACTAGGCTTGGGACTCAGAGACCATGATACCAGTTTAGTAAACTGCTCTTGGTTAAATCACAGAACAAAAAAATAATGTCAAATATTATAGACATATTATAGAGTAAAAGGTAGTATATTTTTATAGGCAAAAATAATTCCCCCCTTTTTTACATGTAGAAGTTGCTGACAAATTACAATAAATTGACTTTGCTTTGAATGAGCACTGTGTAACTTATTTCAATTAAAAATGGAGACTTTGTCTAATTATGTAAACCTGAGTTCTTTAAATATCACTATATATTTAATGTTATATGCAACTTCCATAAACATCAGAAGCACAATATTGGTCTGTGAATGTTAGCTAAGGAGAAAAAGCCTGGTCTTACCATTAATTAATCTTGTTATTTAATAAATAACACTGGTGATGGAGTTACAGAGATCATAACAAGAAGTCACAACACGGAAACAGCAAGAGAATGATGATCCTTCTCTCTTTCTTATCAGTATACTGTCTATTAAAGGCTAATTTAATATCAGTCCATAGTTTATGGAATTACAAGAGTGGTGGGAATATACATAAAACAGGAAAGAAAGATTTAAAGAGAATAGCAACTTTTCCTGAATTCAAAGCTATTTCTCTTGGGAATGGTATTCAGAATATGATTTCACTTCTCAAAAAGAATTCTCTGCATACTATTTTTACCCATTTCATTTTCTGTAATGTGATATCCAGTAGCAAAAATAGGAAAAGATAGTGCTGGAAAATAAAATAAATATTCTAACAGTATTTCAAATGTTACTAGCATTGCTCATAGTCAGTAAAGGTCAGTGAATAACTTGGAGAGTAAGAAATAATGGTATGCCTTTTAAAAATTATCTTATTAAAGGGAATGTAAAAGCTTTTGAAAATTTTGCTGACATATGCTGTCATGGATTAACTTTATTGTATTTAAATGCTGTCTTGGCGGATGGAAGAAAATTCTTAAGTCTATCGAGCCAAATCACCTATGTGCCTGCTTCATACTCCTCTCTCACCAATCTCTTCTGTTGTTTCACTTTTCTAAAAGCATATCCTAATTATTATAAAATATTCTATGGAATGTTGCAATTCCTGACTCACAGTGTCCAAAGATGACACAATGACAGATGCACAGTATGACCTGACCCTATGGGGACAGACTGGTTGTTTTGGGGGTCCTTGGGAGAATATTAGCGGGGATCAGGAGTAGGGACTACCAGTCACACGCAGAGAAATGTTGCTGGGTTAAGACTACAAATTCATTTTACGTAGGGATGGACAGGAGGGGAAAGCATACCTTTACTACATGTGGTGGTGTAAAGTAGACATCCACAGAGGCTCTCTTCCTTCATGGGCTGATTAGCAGAGTAAATAAAGAATATAAGAGTTTATTGGATTTTGATGGTATTACCAAAGTCAACCCTGCTATTTTTCTTTCAGTCAGAAGTGAATGGCATGGCATTTCAAATGTCATTAAGTTTGTACACTAATGAAGATCAACTTCTTTAAATAAGAAAAAAAGAACTGCAGGGTTAGAAAGTGTTGAAACAATACAAAAATGTTCTTTATTTGCACATGGAAAAGCAGTGATGTTTAATTGAGCAACCCGGTAGAGGAAGATGTAGTTGGCTCAACAGGCCTTACACTTCAGGATTCAGTAATATGCTGTAAATTGGGAGGGAATTGTGCAATCAAAGGCCTAAGTGGCAGATTGAGTGAAGTTTTATCAATATTAAAGGTAAAAATAGGAAAATATATTCTTTATGCCACTGGATTGTTGGTTTTCTTTCCTTTGAGTAAGAGTTCAGGAAGCAGGCATACACTGAAGTGAGGTGATAATAATATTCTGAGGTCTCTGAAAGACTCAGAAAGGTCAAGACTTCCTTCAGTTTTTTCCCTGACATTACTGGAAGTTTCCACCAAACTTAAGACTCTTTGTGAATCAATGCCAGATAAGTAGCAGTAAAATAGGTAATTAGAAATTCTGTTCCATATTCTTGTTATTATGGGAAGAAGTCCTTCAAACCTCTCCAAAATCCCTCCCAAAAACCTGTCTTCAGTTTATCTACTCATGTCTGTGAGCCACCTGCATGTACATCTGTGGATAAAATGATGGTTGGTCATAATGGTCATCATTACCAATTGTTCTTCTGTTTTCTGTTTTCAAAGACTTAATTTTGAATTGTCTTCTCTCTCTGTTTACAATGCAAATAGTTTGCTCAGCAATACTAAAGTGAATAGTGAATACAGATGCCACATGACTAGACTTGTTCCACGTGATGGCTGGAATCTATTTAATTCAGTGACCTTAAGTGTTTGAATGGGGTATTTTGTCAGGCTACCTAATTAGAGTTCTGGATTAACATTAGAAATGGCCTTCAGACTGGAAGTTGAAGTCCTTTTAGTCTGGTATTTTGTCTCTGACCTTGGCCCCTATCAGTGTATTTACATTTTAAAATACTGTTCCTGAAGCTGTGTGGGTTACAAAGGAGATTGCTAGATACTGGACATTTTCAAGTAGTATTACACTGTATTGAGTTACATTGCCTCACATTGTTCTGTACAGTGGATAGATTTGGCATTGTCTGTAGACGTTTAGGCAGCTGATGTGTCTAAGTGTGTTATCTGTTTAGATTCTCAGGATACATATAAATGAAATGGCCCTTACTTTCTTTAAATTAAAGAGAAGGAAGTGATTAAATGGCTGTGAAAACCCTGTTAGAAACCTATCATCCACAAGTCTTTTGATGAATCTGCAGCCTTTCTAGTTTTGAAACAAAGTTTTGAATGTTTTTTTTGTGGTGTCCTAACACGTTTTTAAACAAAAGTTTAAGGAATATTCACTTGGGAGGGAAATTTCCTATTGTTGCCCAAGTATTGTACCTTTTACAGTAAATTCAGAGCTTTCTGTATTTTGTCTCATAGTCCTTTGTGTATGGAGCAACGTCAGGGGGAAGCAATATCAAACAATATACTAAAACTTGAAGCATCTTTGTTGGAATTCTAGAATGAATTGTACATGACATCTGAAAAACTGTGATCACAGAAAAACGGACAGGTCAACATGTCACTTGCTGCAAAAAATGGTGAGGCAAATAAAAATGTATGTGCATGTAAGAGAAAGAAATTGAGGTAGATTAAGAAGCTGGCAGAGTCAGCAAAGAAAGAAGCCAAGAAAAACAGATGCCAGATCTAAATACCAATTCTGTAAGGATCGAATCACTTATTCAGCAGCCATACATTGACTGCCTACAATAATTGACGTGGGTACAATGCTGTTGTCTGCCTGGGGAAGAGTTTCTGCATAGTCAGATTGAAATTATTCAAAGAGGTCAAAAATGGCTGTGAAATCAACTCTATTTTTTGTTCATACAGATACTATAATGATACAGCTGTCTGCCCTTCAACAAATCACTGAGCAGCTCTCTGGGCTATAAACATAGTTTTCAAAACACATTTGACAACTTAGATTGCACATTGCTGTCTGATGCTCTTTAATGTATGTATGTGTCCAAATATATTTTAAAATGTATTTGCAATATCTATTATCATTTCTTTGACAGCTTATGTGATGATGATAAAAGATATAAAAAAAATGTAAATATAGGTACCAGAATAATCACTGTTGTGTTGCTTAATCCTATATAGTTTGCAATTGATTGAAAAAGCTATCATTGATATGTCATGGCATTAGTTCATGCCTGAAGTTGTCAAAGTCATCTCTAACATTTGACTTTGTTGTTAACTTCTGTAAAAACCTAGCATGTAGAATGAAGGGACCTTGAGAGTCACTGAGTTCATTCCTCTGCTTCAATGCAGGATTAATTGTACAACAAACTTTCTGATAACTGTTTGTCTAATCTGCTTCTAAAAGCCTCTAATAAAAGGGGTTCTCTAGTCATATTCCATAAATGACTGGTAAAAGAAAAAGAACACTCTGTAGGAAGAAGGTTTTGAACTGTCAAAGCTGTGTAGGTAAATAATGACTTAGGAAAGCCTTGCCCATATAGTAGTGTACATTCTGTTCATTGAACCATTTCTAGTCTAGCTGTACATGTAGATAGATACAGAAGTAAAAGATAAATTTAGTGCAGTCAATGAATAGGTGCTATTAATCTGTAGTATTGCACAAAGTAGAAAGTAGAAATAAATTGTGTTGATTGCAATTTTTCTGGATGATTGTTTTTGAAGATTTTTAATCTTCTTTTGAGTTGGACACACTGAGTAATTTTAAGAAATGCTCCAATATTTTAGGATTATTTTATGTAAAAGCTTGTCTGTTTTTTAAGATAGAAGAGCAAATTGTTATAGTTGCTTTATCAGATTATGAACTTCATTGCTTTTTATTAACAGTATGTTGATATTGCAACTGTTTTGGATTCTTCACCAGTTAGAAGTAAGCAAATGAGTTAGCAACTCTTATTTTCCTCAATATATACAGTTTAGTCCTGTCACTGAAGATGATGTAGCTTTATACATGTGCACAGGTAGTCACTGTATGTCCCAGGGCTATAGGTATTAATTTACTATTAAACAAATATTCTCTCATTCTGATCTTAGAATTTCCCAACTGATCAAAAAAAGCCACATCTGCCACTTCAATGCTGAATACCAAAAGCTGGGTTAGTTTTGTAACTGGTGCTGTATTATCACCAGAATGAGTCAGTATTTTCAAAGTTACTATATGTCAGTATCTTAATGCCATAATTTTCTAAGCTTAAACCAGGAAATAAGTATGATATCTTGTAAATGGAAGGTAAATGTTTGCTCTTAAAACAGTGATCTGTTTAATAAATGATAAGTCATAAAAGTAAAATGTCAAATAAAATGAAAGCTCAACATAAGCCAGCAGTGCGTTCATGCAGCCCGGAAGGCCAACCGCATCCTGGGATGTATCAAGAGAAGCATAGCCAGCAGGTCAAGAGAGGTGATTCTTCCCCTTTACTCTGCTCTTGTGAGACCCCACCTCGAATACTGCGTCCAGTTCTGGTGTCCCCACCATAAAAGGGACATAGATCTGTTGGGAGTTCATTCAGATGAGGGCCACAAAGATGATCCAGGGGCTGGAGCACCTTTGCTACAAGGACAGGCTGAGGGAGCTGGGATTGTTCAGTCTTGAAAAGAGAAGACTTCG
>JANIJG010014352.1:0-28924 GCA_024611175.1 Megaceryle torquata
CTTTGAGGGCTAGGGTCGAGTGACTGACTACTCGTGACCGATAGCTCCGGCCAAGTAAAATGGTGCGAATGAATGAGCTAATTAACTTTGAATTATCATTGTTGTACGGCTCTATTCACGTCGTGGAGTGGAATGGGGGGGGGGTTAAACTGCAAGAAGAGCCGGGGGGGTGCGGGAGGAGAGAATGGAGGGGGGGTTGGAGCAAGCCAGAGCCAGAAGGTGTAAATAGTAGAGCCTCACGAACTAAAGATTGAAGGGCAAGAGGGGGATTGCCTGGAAGCATTCACCACAAGCACAGGTAAGAGATTAATGAAAACTGGTGTTTTCTGAGCATCCCCTCAGCTCTTGGCTGCTTAAAAAATAAAGCTGAACCTTGCAGAAGAATACCAGCAAAATGCTGCCCGAGTTTGAGCAGACCGTAAGGACTAGTAAGTGATCTTGGCTACTGGCCCTGACCAAATCCACTCACACCATACCTTCAATGGCACCCACCCTCATATTAATGCCATTTCAGTTCCTTGCTCAGGGCAGCTCCTTTGCTCGCACCTCTGACAAATCCAGAACCCCTTGTCTTACTCAGTTTTGTAACTTAGAAAGTTTCCAAAGAGGCTTGGGGGCAAAACAGAAAGCAAAGCAACCAGTTCAATTATTAACCACTGCAAATCAAATGGCCCCTGTCCAAGTGACAGAAACATGCTTAAAAAACATTTTTACTATTACTCCTTTAACTACCTGTTGGTGTTTTGGGTTTGTTTTTTATTTCCTTCCCACAGTCATACCCAAGATTACTAGGTTGGTTTGAAAACTAGAAGCTTGATCAAGTTAATTCTGTCCCTTGAAAAAGTCTCAGTAAACAAGTAGATCTGTGTACATTACATAGCATATATGCACAGGTGTCTGCTGCCCAGCGGAAAGGCTCTGATGCACTGACAAGTTAGAATAGAGTAGTGACTCACAGGACATCCTCAGTTTTGCTTCTGAGAAAGCAATCAAACCCTGCCTTGTGCAGTAGGGTACAGAAGACATGCTTCTGGAGATCTCAGTAGCAGCATGAGAACGATCCCGTTACTACCAGCATTGTCAAAAGTGACATCCCACTGGACAGAGCAGTGTGGGAAGAGTGTGCTGTGCCTCTTATTCATTAAATGCAAGGTTCAGATAGGAGGCTCGCCAAGCCAATTCTCCTCCCA
The DNA here is from genome assembly GCA_024611175.1 of Megaceryle torquata. Lineage (NCBI taxonomy): Eukaryota > Metazoa > Chordata > Aves > Coraciiformes > Cerylidae > Megaceryle > Megaceryle torquata. The sequence goes on from JANIJG010014352.1 coordinate 1,191, forward strand.
AGATCCCACGTCAGATTAAAAAGTGACTGTAAGCAGTTGGAGGAAAAAGTCTGAATACCTCCAAAATGTTCCCAGAACCTGATCAGGTAGCCAAATAGGGGGCTAGGTAAGAACATCACTGCCAGGCCTGAAATCTCTGAAGAGTCCTTTAGCTCTACAGTGGAATGCGTTCCACAAAGCAGCCTACTCTTCCCTGCTTTTGCACACTGGCTGTGGCTGGGCTACTTTTCATACACAGTCCGTCTGCACACGCTTATCCTGCCTTCAACAGTTTTCTTCACCTAGCAAAGAAACATTGCTCATGCTCTTGATGAAGGAGGCTTTTCACACAAAACACCCATTGACTATTGAGTTAAGCTCATTAAGAGAGGTAACTTCTCCCCTTCCAACACTCTCCAACAATCAAACTGAAAACATAAAAGCAATGAGTATCCAACAGATCAGCACACACATTAAACAAATTCATTTGTCCTAAAAGCTGATCTTGCCTGTTTCCACAAATGGGAGGCTCTCCATATGCCACAAGCTATCCTAGAAACAACCCCCAAACCTGTTACATGTTAGAAATGTGTATCAGAAATGTAGTATTAGAAATACTAGAAGCATATACTTGCAATGGAATGGGAACAGAGAGGTGGTAGATGCCCTGTCCCTGGAAACATTCAAGGTCAGGCTAGACAAGGCCCTAACCAACCTGATCTGCTTAAAGATGTCCCTGCTCACTGCAAGCAAGTTGGACTAGCTGACCTTTAATGTCCCTTTCAACCCAACTTCTATAAGTATGTATACATCCTGTACAATACAGATGCTATGCCCTCTTTGCAGAACTGTTCTGTTTTAGCAGATGAAACACTCCTGTTTCATGGATGATTTTGCAACCTACTGTTAAATCATTAGGATGCACTTGGAACAAATAGTTTTCCACCTGCTATCTACAGATTGCTGTGAGCCTGCAGACTGTTTTAAAGGACTCATAAAATTGAGGAAAGCAAGACTGCTTAAAGGCTTAAATTCTCTCTAAAAAGGAATTTATATTTACTGAAAAAGGTGAAGGATCTGTAAATCAAGAAAGGCCAAAAACTTTCAATACGAAGTTCCAGATAAGAAAGTTCATCATGTGGATTTGAGGGTGATTAACAAATTTTAACACACTTCTGCTGCACAGAGTAATGCAACTCCACTGGTATTTATAGTCATACATGTAAAAACAATACATGGATCTTTAGAGCAGAGAAACAATTATCAACATTTGAAGTGTGTTTTATACCATGTAAGGTACCAGGACTCCTTCATCTAACACTGAGAACTTTTTCAGCTTCTTTCGGTTTTGTCACATTTCAGTTACACAATGGACCTCGGGAGCAGAAGAATCCACTGCAACATGAGACTCACCTGCACTCTGCTAATCATGGGAGCTCTCTGTGTGACACCTTTCCTCTGCCATAGCCAGATTGATCCACTAGCTCTTGGGCGAGCAGACCCCCAGTGTTGGGAATCCTCCTCAGCTGTCTTACTGGAAATGAGGAAGCCTCGCATTTCTGACTCTGTCAGTGGCTTTTGGGACTTTATGATCTTCCTGAAATCATCAGAGAACTTGAAACATGGGGCTCTATTCTGGGACCTGGCTCAGCTCTTCTGGGATATCTATGTGGACTGTGTGCTCTCCAGAACCCATGGCCTAGGGAGAAGGCAGCTAGCAGGAGCTGAGCAGAAGATCACTATGCTACATTCTCAATTCACGGGGAGAAACCAAGGTTACTACTCCTTTAATACACATCTTACGGGCAATAACTAGAGTCTAGTAGGAAAGAAGAGAGATGCAGGCTTATTGTGTTATGTTGTAATAGTACAAAACCAGAAGACAGTGCTGCACAACTACCTCCCACTCTCTGCAGTCCAGAGCTGTTTCTGGTCACAATGATGTCAGTAAAAAAATTGACCCCCAAATAAAAGCTGTCATTGGAATCAGGTTAAGGTTCAATTTAGTGGTGGAGGAGGGGCAGCAGAAAGTGAAACATAGGAGGAACCAAAGAAAGGCAGCAGCTCAGCAACTGAACATACAAAGGTATTTTTCCACACCAGCATTTTTAGCACTGTTGGGCCACGGACAGGCTAGTTCCGAATTCCTCGTTCCAAGAGGTGCATCAGCCCAGGAGGAGCATGTTGCACCAGTGCTACTGGGGAGAGCTGCAGTCTTTCAGCAGAAGAGTAAGGATACATGAACTTGCCATCTAGTAGTTAACCACTAGGTATTTCCTTTGTCCATATTGGTAACTTGCCCAACACACAGTGGAAGCAGACCTAGGACTCAGATGCAAACAGGCTTTCGGGCTATCTATGACACTAATGCTGCAATTCCCAGTCTCCAGGTTCCCAGCCCCAGAGCTGAATCCTCAGGCTTAAAGTAAATGTCTCCATATGCAGTAAGGTGCGACCTGGCACCTCACAGCAGGATCTGCAAAAGTAGCATGTCACTTAGCCTCCCCACTCCCAGAAGGAAGATAGTTTTTTCTAATTCTCATTCCATTCCAAGGCTTCAGTTCTGATTCTGCTACTGACAGATGCATCCGTCCCTGGAGAAAGTCCACTTTAAGAAAGGGGCAGGTGCTATAATTTGATGGAGGGGTTGAAGTGCTGCTGCCATCATCAACAGTGAAGCACATTAGGCCCACAGGCAGAAGGCAGAACTGCCTTTCCACTTGAATGGATTGAAACCCTCATCTCCACTTCCTAGATCAGCATCTTAGTTATTGTTTGGGGGGAATGTCCGTGGAATAATGAAGAACCTTTCTGAGCAGTTACAGTGTCTCTAAAAAAGGGACTTGAACTTGGGATTCTTCCTCCACAGGGATACTATACCACAGGACAGATCAGCTCTTGCCCTTAACCTTAAAATGTTTGTGTATTGAAAGAGAGGATTTGAGATAGGAAGGATCGAGAGGTCCTTACTACTATTACCTACAGAGAGTATCTTAGCCATTAAGCTAGGAGATTGGAGTTTGGTTTGAATTGATCACCTCCGACTGAAGAACTCCTCACACATGTCAGGCCAGGTTCTAAACCATGAGCCAACCAACCGCTGTCAGCATTTTGAAAGCAAGGAGTGGATCGTATCCTGCTCTGCAAAGAATCTGAGATATAACAGCTCTGAGAAGATCTTTACTGTATTGAGATATGCTGACAGCAGGCAGCACAGAATGCCCTTCTTGTTCCTAAGTGGTCTCAGACATCTCAAAGGCAACAAATTGCTCAGTCTTGAGCAGACTGATGCACTTTTACATGCAGAATGCAGCTTTAGACACTTGAATCAGTAGTCATATAAAAAAATGAGATGCCCACCAGGCTAAATTTTTGTTTTCAGGACTGAAGCTTTGAATATCACTGTCAGAACCCCCCTTCAGCCTTTTGTTCACATCTGTCTCTTCATGTTTATATCACACTGTGATTTTCCTAAACAAAGAGCTTTTTTTTTCCAGTCAAGATTAAGTGTAACAGTCTGTTATATTATTTTGAAGAAAAAAAAAATTACAGGTTTTGTGATTAATCCTGACTTCTGTTTGCCCCCATACAAAGAGACTTGAAGCACTACTAAGTATTCATACTTTAAGACAAACAACAATTCCTCCCCTTTTCTATTCTTTTACCTCTTTTGTGAATTGTAATCAGTTAATCTGGTTTCTCTGTACAATTGATTAACATCACTCAGTAGCAGGCAGCTTACAGCAATAACAAAAAGTTTTATTTTTTGGAAGAGCTATCTAACCGCTCATCCAAGTCTCCCAGCTTTTTAACAAAGCCACCTGTTTTAATCTTTGTAACCCTTGATCCTCCTGCCTTGTTTCATCAGTGAAAGCAGAAATCTGTTGTTAATAACTGCAGATAGAAGTCGCGCTTTAGCAAGCGATGAGGAATAGAATTACTGCTGCTGATGCATAAAGAGATGTACAAGCCTGTTTTTCTAGCTCAAAGAGCAGCACTAACAGCATTTCAATGACCTTGGGTACTTGATGTCTACATGGGCAGGTACATGTAGCTTTCAGCAGACATTCTAGAAGTCAAACAATAAAGTGAGGGGGTTTTTTTGCTTTATACTGTTACTTTTGCAACTGTTGCTAACATCTTTATTGCCACATACTAAAGTTTTTAATCTTATTCCTCTTAAATATTCACAATTTCAATTTGGTTGCGGGGTCTCTTTTTTTAATTGTGAACAGGATCATAAGTCAGGAGCAATTTGTAAGCAGCATTCACTGGAGTTCCTTGAACATAATTGAATTGGAAAAACAAGACAGAGCTCTGGAATTAGGCCAGAAATGTTGATGTTAAGGTGGTACTATTCCAGTGTCTGATTTCAGACCTGAAGAATAAATCCCATGAAATCATTGTGAAAATTGAGTATGAGGAACAGAGAAAAAAAGCCCTAGTGAAGTCCTTGGTAAGGGGACTCAAGTAGTACTGTGAAATACTGAACAGAAATACTTCATCACATTTCAGAAGCACTTCCACAGTCCCCCATACTTTGTCCTCCTGGGAAACAAGTCTGAGTGTGCACCAAGGCAGTGGTAGAAGCAGCCCAGGTCCAGACTTACAGGTTCAAACACTTTTTTGAACCAATCTGATCCTGCCATGCTCCTGACTGTAATTACTAAGCAGTCTAAAGATACTTTTCAAACTCCACACAATCCATGAAAAGCACAACAAAAATCAGAACAGCTATATATGAGTTATCTGACAAACTGCCTCCATCCGGCTAACGTTCTACAGCAGCATTTCAAACTCCCTACATACCCCAAAGAGAAGTGTCAGCCAGCTTTAAAGGGAGAGCCATTTACAGGTACCTGGCCAAGGTACTGTTAGTGATTCATTCCTCTCCCTTAACAAAACCCAAATACTATGAAAAATCAGGTTTCACAAAGACATTTCCAATATATTGTAACACCAGAGTTAGTTACATTATAGTTGGTAACAACTCTTAATGAGCTACAGTAAGACCTAACAACAAGGAAAACATAACTTCTGTACTCACAGTAAGTCTTCCTGAAGAACAGTTGTACAAAATGACCCTCCTCAAGAAGCCACATAGTAGAAACACTGAGGTGTACAAACATCAAAACCTCTCTATCTCTTTTTTTACGCCTTTCCTCCTCACCCAGAAGTCCCCCTGCTACCTCACCAGTCTGAGTGGCTACAGCCGTGCACACCTCCCTCACAGGTGCAGGTAACTGGGCTCAGGGTTTTTGGGCTGGGATCATCCCTTGCACCTGGCCCATGATAAGCACAACTTGCTGTTCCAACTCTGCTGGGCTGCAGGGTGCTAGGGAGGGTAGTGGGGCAAAGGCTGCTGTATTATGTGATTGAGGTCTATTAAATAAACAGATACTGTGTTAACCGGTTACTTTTTCAGAGGACAAATATGTTTAAAATAAATGAAGCCAATCCGCTGGCTTTTGGAGATGATTGCAAAGAAAATGCCCCATAGCTCCTCAAAGAAATGGCAAATGGGCTACTACGCAGTCTGAGATCTCATCTGCTCTGCAGGGAGGTTGATGACAAGCCAGTGGGTGAGTCAGTAAGACTGTGTGCAGACTTGAGTGCTTTGACTGCTAATTACAAGTGGAAGAGTTTTATAGGGATACTGAAGGAAAAGGTCCACGCTAGCGGAAAAGATCAAAGTAAATTGTCATTGAAAGGCAACTTGCTAAATGGAGGGATGCAGCTATTGCCAAAATAAGAAGTTTGAGGTCAATGCTGATAGAATGGGCACCAGCAGCAGCTAAAGACAGAGAAAACATGGATGTGGGTAACTGAGTATTCAGCTGCTCTTTGCTGTTTCGAAATTGAATACTTATATGCATTTTCATGTCACTTTTCAGGGATATTTCCTCATATTCAGAGGTCACCAGTTTTGAAGAAGAAAGACTCATTTGAAGATTTAAGTATCCACATACATAAATCTACATTACTTGGAAGAATCATTGGAGGGCTAGGGAAAAAGAGGAAATGACACATTTAATCCAAGATCTTGATTTGTAGATATTTTTTAACTACTTCTCTTTAACTTTTACATTTTAATCCTCGTTGATGTCATGTTACATGGTGGAAGAAGGCCTATAACTATGAGCAACATATCTCTGATTAATTTGGACTTGTGAGGTTTTTTTAATTACCTATGAATTAAATCTCCTTAATAAACTGCATGATTTATAAGCAGTTGCCTACTTTAATGTGTGTATGTTAGGCTTTTTGTAATGCATATGACTTATTCAAACTATTGTCTTTTGGGTGCCAAAAGAGGGAAAAACTGATCCTTTGGTAAGACACAGACAAGCAGAGAAGGAAGTTGCTAAAACCTCGACTAGCTCTGATAGGATTAGAGTTGAGATGGTTATGTTTTATTGTTTGTGTAGCTGTACACTTCTACAAAGCGACCACTGCTGAAAGATGTCATCTTCCTAAAGTAGTACATCTTTTTATATTAAAAATACCTTCCAAAAATGTTTTCAGTTTTTCAGCAAAAGGGTTAATTTACCAGCTCCTCTGTTTGCTTTCACATGTTTTTATAGCATTTTCCCTAATTTTTTAGTTATTAAAAACACCATTTAAAGTGTTACACTTTCTCACTTAAAGGGTTTAATCAAAAGAATTCTCATACATAACCTGTATTTGCTTCTTCTTTAGTTTAAGCTCTTTGTAGCCGAATCAATTTTCTTTGACCATTATTGATAACTTTAACAGGCAATTTGATATTGAACTAAAGCAATGTAACTTTGGGTAGGTAAAATTTGATGCTTTGATGAAATAGGTATTTCCGTTACTTAGCTGGCTGAATGCAAGCACAAAATTCAGCTTTCCAGGGCAACTACATTTAGTTTTTCATTCCGTTTCTTTCCTTGAGCATGTGGCAATATTTGGTTGCTTTTGTAAAAAAAGAAAAAATCCCCAAATTAAAACTCATTTGCTGGGTGTTAATCAATGTGCAGAAATAGGTTCAAAATGTGTAAGTAAAATCTCAAAATGGTTACTGGGTATGAACAAAAGAAAGCTTAAACAGACTCCCACTGGGTGGAAATCCTGATCTTACAGGAGCAGACAGAAAACTCTGAGGGAGCTGTCAGCTTGAGTGGCACCCAATTTGTGCTTAAAGTTAAGCATGCAAAAAACCCTTTAAATGTTCAAGAGAGGAGGGAACACTTAAGCAAGATGAGTGCAGGAAGACACAGTTTAGTGTACTCAGCAACACCCCCCCAGCTGCCTCTGCTTACAGGGAGCGTTCTTTGCTGCAGTGTGAGAGGGAGACAAGAGCATTGCTACAACAGGTCTGCTCGCTCCTGTACTACTGCTGTTAATTACCTAAATTATATTAATATATCTAAAAGCCCCATTGTGCACAGCTTTGTATTAACACAAGAGACACGGTCTTCACCAACAGCCCCTACACCTGTTAAGACCAGCAACTGACAAACAGCGTATTAAGGGCTGGATGCCTTAGCCAAGTAGGATTGCTATTGTAGGAGAGCAGATGTTGCCTGTTCCCATATGCTCTCAAACACTGGAAAATGTAAAACCAGGTAGATTATATCTGAAGAGGTCCTGTTTATCTTAGATGCTCTTCCACAGGGCCCTTTGGGAAGAGGCTGGTGCTTCCATTTTAAATGCATCCCACCTGTAAAAAATGGGATCCCCTAGGAAAGGGCTGCTGGCAGTTTTGTCCTTCCTTCAGATAGCAACAGAAATGGTGAAATACCACTATGGGCTAACGTGATGATTAGCTTAAACAAATTTGCAATGCTTTGTTGCTTCAGCAACATTCTTAATTAACAGGCTGTAGCATCGTTTAGCCTTTTAGGAAATGGGCAGGAAAAGATTAGTATGTGGAGGAAAGGCTGAGAAAACAGGTGAATCTCTAGCATAAGTCACACTGTGGAGAACATTTGGAAACTGCTGTATGCAAGGAGACAATCTGTGTTATTAATTGTGCTGAAATAAAAAAAGGGGATGCAATTAATTACATATAAACCTGTGAGTGATAATGTTCCTAAAGGACCTCCTCTCTCTGAAGGTCTCCGAGTTCAATTCTATTTTATAACTAAGGTCCTGCTTGCTTTCATCCATGTCTTAACAATTTGGTGTGAAAATACAATAAGATGATGCCAATGTTTGCTATTGATTCACTCATTATAAATTGGGGTCTTCAAGGGTGGCTGTGTTATGAAAAAAAAACCAAACCAAACCAATCAAGTGCTGTGAGTATGAGATGCAAGCAGATTTGCTGTATGGGAATGATTCAAAATATCCCTGTGGTAAAGGACAGGATACTGCCTCCTTCCACTGTTTACAGATTATCTCTGCTAACTTCACAGCAGATTTTGGGATGAGCTAGCATTGGTTTGCAGATACTGTTCCTGGCTTACTGTTTTTCAGTCAGAGTGTCAGAAGAATGATAGGATGAACATGTCTGATGGAGGTTGCTTCACTGTCAGCTGAACTGAGTAATAACAAAATAAAGGTCTTGGGATTTTGTCCCTTTCATCCTATAGGAACCTGTCAGCTAAGCAACTGCTTATTTGCATGGGAAAACACTTCCCTGAGTCTTTATGTGCTGCCATGAAGTGAGAGTTCACGGTGGTTCAGGAATACCTATTTGTAAGAATTTGTGCTTCAGACCTGCCTGGTGTTGCATCGGACCAAAACAGTATTTGTTGGCTGTCCTGTTTCCAACCAATTTTAATTCAGATGGACTCACTCTGAAGCAGATTTAAAGACTAATCAGAAGCTGATTGGTATCTTCCCGTCATCAATAGTTAAGTTCCTTGGATTGTTGTTTCTATCTCTTAACACTGGTATATTGCAAAAGCTACTAAGTGTGTATCTCACACTACATTCTGTTTATGTGATAATACACCCATATCCACTTTCAAGAGACCTCATCACTATTTGTTTTCTGGGCTTCTCCTCCCTCAATTAATTTCTTTACTTTTCACCTTCTTCACCCCTCCTTTGCTAGAAACAAACTGCTTGTTAGCATCAAGTTGTACACCATTATCTGTTGCTGCAATTCTTGAGTGTTTGCAGTATGTGTAATTAAGGTCTTCTGAACTAGAAGAACGAACCAGGACTATTCATTACTATCACTACCACAGTATAAGGTCTTTCGAGAAGGTGGCTGAAAACCAACAGAAAACAAAATTTCTAGACATCATAATGAATCAGACAGTCCCTGTATCTTAGTGATTATGATTTATTCTGAAAATTACAAGACCGGGAAAAATATATATGGAAAAGTAAGTGTTCTACTGAGCAGCTGTTCTTAAGCACTACACTCTTCATTGGCCTTTTCAACCACAACAGCCTAAACTCTGATTATACATGAAACAAAGCTTCAAAATATGGAATTTACCTGACTTTTCTCCCAAAGCTTCCAAAAATATTTGCTTTCACCCAAACCACAATTATTTTCTTAGTAATCATAGAAAAAAATCCCATAAAAACTAGGAGTATTTTCTCTCTTGGAAAGCTGGTATAGTTCCAGTGCTTCAGCTAAAATCCTTAAAAGTATGCAAATTTTCTTGAACCATAACTGGTTGAGCCCACATACACATAGTTGATGCAGTGAAAAACTCAATAACTGAAGTTATTAAGGAGGCATTCTTTATTTTGTGGTGCCAGATGCACAGGGGACCACTCCTCCAAACGTGTGTGCCAAAGCAAGCTAGGTACCTAGTTTATATGCAGGCTAAATATTAATTATATTTCTTAGAGAGGGCAGTCTTATGCTAATTGATTCTTGGAATTCATTTACATGGTCCAAGCATGCGTAATAAAATTTGGGTTAGGGTCTTTTCTCCCTCCAGTGGTCTTTTGTGACCTCTGGTGGTCATTTACTTCATCTTCTCTTCTTCATCACTGTGTTCTTTTAGTGACCTAAAGCCTAAAATTCTTATTCTTGCCACAAAACCGGTTCTTGTCTGCTCAGCATGCTCGAATGCCTTGAGATGTCCTGTTTTCCTATTCATGGAGATAACCACTGTCAACAAGGTTATAAGTTTCACAGTGTGCCTGTACCATACAACTACCCATTCATTGTTGTTGCTTGTTTAAGGATTAGTAAAACTCCACCAGACATCCCATCTACTGCCTTCATACTCATTATTTTTCATGCATTTCCTGCAGAAAAGTGAAAGTAACTTTCTGAATCTGTAATTTTTCTCTCTGAAATGGTACTGAACCATTCCCATTTCTCTAATTTTTAAAATACTTCAGTGCATTATCAGAAAAAAAAAAAAAAAAGTTTTCCTTGTTGCTGTCACCAACAAGAGATGCAGCACAATTCCTAGGAGGCAACTCGATCATGGCATATCAACAGTTAAAGAGAGAGAAACAGGCAATCATTTGCACTGCTGAGGAATGTTTGCCATGAGTTCACTAGTGCCATTAAGTTGTGACTTAACAAATAGTTAACAACCCAAAGAAGCACAACATCTAATAATAACATGCAAATCATTAACATCCTGTATCTTAACCCATTATCTCAGCCTTCAGGACTGCTGTCACTAAACCAATATGCATTTGATGATCCTATCATCACAGACTATACCAATATATCTCACTGAGTTGCTCTGCTGGAAGAGACATAGGGAACAAGCAGCAATGAAATGAAAGCAGTGAGCACCTGTTATTTTTATTCTAAGAATGATCTAATTCCTAAGGCCTTGCCTCACCCATCATTATAAGAAATGAAGTGAGACTGTAGTATGAATGGATCAAAGCAATGTTCCTTTAGTGCAATAGCTTCTTTTCTCTTCAAATCCCAGCCTGTTTTCCTGATGATGCCTAACGGATGCTTTGTCATCAGCTTCAGCAAGTACAGTTTGCTACCTTAGTAAATCATCTGTATCTGTTTACAAACTTATGTTTACTTACATGCATGTGTGGATACAGGCTTGATAAGTATTATTAATACTCTGGAAGTTTTAGATACGTTCCATCAAATACAAAGTACTAGTAACCAAGGAAAAACTTACTTTTCTTACATTTTAGATGCTGCAGGTAAAATTACATTCTTATTAGCCATTCTATAGTAATATATAAGTTCATCAATCATAAAAAGGCCCTTCTGAAGCAATCTAATTCATTTAAATGCTCAAAGCATCTTTTAAATATGAATTCAGTAGTTTGGAAAATTATGAATATGTAAGTATCAAGTATTGAGAAGTCTGACCATTAAGAACTTATTTTTTCCTTTAGTCAAAGAAACAGTGATATGATAGAAAATACATCACTTAAACCAGTTGACTGAAGCCAACTCTTGTATGAAAAATAAATGTTCCTGAAACACAAGCCATTACTGATGATACAGCAGTGAGAAGGGAGGACAGGGCAGGACAGTTATGAAAGCCAGTGTAACATTAAAGAAGACAAGCTGATTTTTATCAGTTGGGCCAACACCTACTGCACAGGAGTTGGAAGCCACCAATAGAAAAGGAGTATCACTCTCTAACACTATTTATGGTTAGTAAAGTAGTTTGCTTCTAGAGGCATCATGAGGCACCAGTTACCTTCAATAGTTCAGTGAAGCTGTATGGTGAATGGTAGTTTCCATCATTTACAAGCTGGTGAAGTTACTTGGTTGATGAGGTCAGAAAAGGATCTACAAATACGTTCAGCTGTAGAGAAGAACTCCTGCTGCAAAGCAGGCTGTTGAGCTGAAAAGTACAACAGACTTTAAGTCTTTCAGAGCATTTGGATGCTGCCAGAGCCTTAAAAAACTCTTTATAAATCTTTAATTTATGCTAACTCTGTAGAAATAGCAGCTTTTTTTCTGTCACTCTCCTCATTATGTCCTCATTATCAAAAGCAAGGCAGTCTGAGTGTTGAACAAAGCTCTGCCACGTGAAACCATCGATTACAAAGGGATTTTGTACTGCTGGAAGTCTGCCTAGACTAGAGTCATAGTTACACTATCACAGGATTGGCAAGGAAAAAGACCTCCAGTGCCCTCGCCTGTATAAGTTTGCTCCTTAATTGACTGCTGAGACTGATTTCCTCTCACCCTGTTTCAAATTATTCCGACATTAGGGGCTATATTCCACCTTACAGCAACATGTTCCACCTTACAGTATAGAGCTCAAGTACTTCTGCAAAGGCAAGATTCTGATTTCCTCTGAGGGTTAAATGATTATGAACAATATTACAGAGTAAAGTGGATGAAGGTGAAAAGACAGTGTCAAGATAACTGAGAGAACTTATACCTGGTTGGGCTTGGAAAGACAATGCATCCTTCAGTTTCATCACTAGCTGCTGCAGTTCCATTTCGTCACTGATTTCACTGATTTCCTTCTCATCAGGTGGTGTCTGCACTGCAGTGGAAGGAAGAACTGTCTTCCTCATGATGCCATCAAGGGAGTTTTCTGTCAATTCAGCCAGATACGTTCGATTCTCTTTTGCTTTTTTATACTGTTCCATAGAAGGTCCATTGCTCTGCAGGGACACTGACTCCAGTGGGTCTTCTGAGAACATAAAGTCTACTGCAGCAGGAACCTCGGGTGTCTGAAAAGGCTGCATTCTATTTGCAGAGTTGGGGGGATTCAAAGATTTCCAGTCTGCACATGTTCTGGAATTAGGCATTATTTGGGCAGGATTTAATCCACTCTGCATTCTTCTTTCCAGCAGGACATGGGGTTTTCTTGGCATTGTATTCTGACACTGGGCTAAAGGATGCTCTGATGACTGTAACAATGTCTACAATAGACAAAACACAGGAACTACATTGTGAAAGTAATTGATATTTTTGTTTGCTGGTAGCACAAAAATAGGTAGGAAAATAATTTGGGGTCAGAATAATATTTTTTTTTTCTTTTCAGTTTCTGGTGATGGAACTATACTAATTCCTTTCACAAATAAAGTATTTTCCTGCAATAAAATAAAACTTTGTGTTTGAGTTTGGACAAATATATGTGGACATTTTTTCCACAATTCCAACCTGAAGACATTATATGCGTTAATGCCATTGAAATGTGTGAATAATAATCCAAGAGTAATTCCAATAGTAAATTTGCAGAAAAATTGTTCAAAAATAATTAATCTAAGGGAAAAACTGTGTACATTAAACACATATCAAACTCCTCACACATGTTAACATCTGAAATTTCAAAACTAGGTTGGATGTCAGTGCCACAATTATACTTGGAATTTTCTACGATGATAGATCCCATCCACTGCTGAGTGTGATGTAATTGGGAGGCACTGAGCTGACTGTGCATGCACTAGACTTTAAATACTTCAAATGAACAAGTGTCAATAAAACTGAAAAGAAATATTTTTCTAAGAGGTCTGTATTACATGTCAGTACAAGACAGCAAGTAGAAATTACAAATTAGTATTTTTATTTGTTCAGTATCTACACAGGATTCTTCTCTAACAAAAAGAAGTATCTGACACTTCTGTTGGAAACCATTATCTCACTCTTACTGGAATAACCTCTCATTATTTTCATTGTAATGGTATTTAAATATCCCAGACATGGCTATCTGGGCTAGATGCTAAATATATACAGAATGACAAGAAAATCCCAGCTGCAAAGAGCCTATCTGCTTTCTCTGAAGTCAAGAACACAAGATAACTGAGCAGATAAGATAACTGAGCAGATAAGCAGAAGGTTCACAAATAGTATAAAGAGTGCTGGTCTGCAGGAAAAGTAGTTAGTGTTCAGGAATTGTCCATAGCTGTGATGGTTCTTGGTGTATTTATCACTATACCTTTATTTCTTGCTTCATTTGCTGCAGCTTCACTTGCAGGTTTTCATGGCTTGCTCTCAGGCTTTGGAGCTTTGCTTCTATTTTGCAGTTTTTTTCTTCCTGGCGGTAATGAAGAAATTGCATTTCATCCTTCCACTTTTTTAACTGCTTCTTCATGTACCTGTCAGGGACATAAGAGGGTGGGAATTTTGCTAGATTACACACAAAAAAATATGCAGTCATGGAAAAGAGCAGACACTGTAGCACAAATTTTCTCCTTTGTCAGTTCAGGATTTTTTTGTCAGCTTTGGGGTTAGAGTACAGTATTTCAGGAACTGGACTGTACCCATGGAATTAGCAAGAACAGGAGTGTTCTGGATGAGGAAAGATGCAAGCTGAGTGGAACTATGGCCAGGACTGAGCCTTACATCTTGAGCTTTTAGCTCTCCCACAAAGGTGGCCGCAACAGGAGACACATTATAGCAGTCCTTCTATCTAGAAGCAAACTACTTATGGCATCTCCCTGACCTGCAAGGATTCCCACCATTCCCACCTTGGGTAACAGGAGTAAGAGCAGCTTCTACCCCTTTCACTGAGTTCCTTCTTTCTACTGGTATTTTATGCAGAGGTTTTTTTTTTATGATACCAATAGTTTCTGCACAGGCACTTGTCCTTGAAAAGATACTGTGATTTTTGCAGTGAAAAAAGCCACCCTCCTATGCACACCAGAGATTTAGAAATCACCCACTCAGAGCACAGTATTATAAAAGTACCACCCATCTCTCTGTTCAGGAGTTGGGATATCTCTAAGAAGTTAGGGTAGAAAGACAGTCTTGTCTTCTCTACAGCTGAGGTGGAGATAGAAAAGCTTGTTAGCACTACAGTAATAAACCAACTTAGTAATACCAGGCAGAAAATCTCCCTTGCTTAGTTACATCCAGATGTACATCCTACTCACTTCCTTTTGTGTATGCTTTAGTTCACAGACAAGAGACCCATCAGTTTCACTGGAATTATACAAGATTTGTCTGAATGGGACAGCACGTCAGACCACTTACAATTAAATATTACAGTGGTCCTTTATAACAGCAATTAATGAGTCTTTACTGTAAAATGCTGACAACCTTCAACTGACTCAGAAGCCAGTTCTATGAACAGGCATGTAAATGCTGGAAGTTGGTCCACTAATAAGAACTAAGAGCTTCTCATGAGTAATGTGATTCATTCACCCCATTATATGATAAGCTCTGGGTATTTCAGGAGCAGGCTTCCCAGATATCCTCTCAACTATTGCTAATCTAAGTGATAGATGAAGATCTTTGCCATATCTGTTTATTTTCCCATGTGAGAACTGCCCTTACTTACAAAAGAGTAATGGAGGGAACTAAGCATACTGAAGGAAAGAGTAGATTCAGGATCAAATTCTACACCTCACTGTAATTCCAGTGTTTTCAGTGGTTATGATTATGTCTGCAGCACATTTATATATAACTACAAAAATTAAGGAGTGGAAAGTGAAAGTGAAAGGAAAAGGTAAGCATGGTTGCCCATACATGAACATCCTGTCCCCAGATAAATTATCCAATAAATTAGTAGTTTGGGAATTAATATTTTATTCATTTCAAAGGTTTGACTCTCAGAAGGGACTTTGTGATAATCTAAGTAATGAAATTTTTACCATTAGTTACTGTATTAAACCCATAATCTCTATTTGATTTACAGTGTAGAAAGATATCCTACTTTGATTTAAAAACAAAACACAGATTATGGAATTTGTTTTGATTAAGCCTTAGTCAGAGAAAAATTTGAAAAATTATGCTATTCTGATATTTTTATATTATTATTTTCCCCTTAAAAATGACTTTCAGAAATATAAACTAACAATTGCAGAAATGCCGATGAAAGCAAATAAAAATATTTTGCTTTGCCAGAAATTGTCTTTCCGGTGATCTACATTTACAGTTTTCATTGGTGAGTTTTAATCATTCATCCCCATTTGATAGGATTTTCTTATTTTTAAATCTTAAAATCTCTCTCCAGTGGAGCAGCATTGCCCACCAGTCTTCTGCCACTGTGTTACTGCATTTACCTACCTGCTTTCTTTGTGAATGCTTTTGATGGATTTGTGCATTTTTAACACATCTGCTTCAAAAGAGGCTATTGCCTATAATGAAAAAAAGATAAAAGTATCTGTTCACAATTTTATCAGCACTTACATTTCATTTTTGATGCCAATTTTGCTCTAAGAGGGCACAGTGAATTTGGGATTTGGTCTGTTTTACAAATTTACTAGTTAACTTTTTATTTAACTGATTGCAATCAACTGATGCATTAAAGTATTTCTAACAGATATTAGAATGGACTGGAAAATTTACTCAATAGAACAAATTCTTTGCCCTATGACAAATTCTAAGTGTATGAGAATTTGGTTTGTTTTAAATTAGAACAAAAACCTCATTCCCTGGAATTTCTGGAAAATGGAATAGTCTGATTTGGGAACAGTCTCCTACAAGTTGCACAACTATTTTAGGACAAGGAGATGGAGGGAAAGACTGGATGTAGAAGAAAGAAGAGAAACCCCTGGTCTTTGAATGGAAGTAGCAGCCACTAGGCCATGCAGGCAACAGCAGCCCAGAAGTCAGAGAGACAAACACTTTCCAGGCAAGCTGCTTTAGAGGCATGGTATAAGCCGGGCTGGAATCGGGGATGCCAAGAAATCATGAGACTAAGAGCTGGGTACCCAGGACCTCCAAGCTCATGGATGGATTCTATTAAAAGCTATCACTGGATTTACAGTCTGCACCTTTTTAAGCTACATTGAAATAATCTACACTGTAAGATGTTGGGAATCAGTACAAAACTGTCCAAAAAAGAATTCTCAGCCCAGATAGAAAATAAAATAAGAGAGTAATGAATGTGACAGAATCCTACTACAGGGATGCAAGTCCTATCTTGCTGTCTTGTCAAATGACAAATGGCAGCCATCAAAATGATATGCTTACGCAATGTCTGCCCACAGCTTCTCCTGCAGATATGTGCTGTCTGACACTATCACATCAGAGTCCTAAAAGACAGGTCTTCCAAAGGGCAGCACAGGAGCCAAAGGAATGGCCTGACATGCACAGGCTAGTTTTCAGTTACTGCACCCTCGGCCTCTGGGAAGAAAAAATGAGTGGATGACATATATTGATTTGAACACAACCCAATGTTCCCTTTATCCAGAATATGTGCAGAGCTATCAAGCTCTCAAATAAATATAGAAATTAAAAACAACTATGTACTTATTTTTATCAATACTGTCCTACCCACTCCTCTAGCATTGTTTCTATGCAGGGAACCTGGAAATAAGAGTAGTGGAGAGCTTTTATGCATGAGCTTTTTTATTTGGAGTGGACACTACTTTGGGTTTATCCTTAAGAAGGGACCATTCTGTCCTCTTGCTATTGCCATGGTGATAAAAATGGCTTGAACCTAATAAGAATTAAGGTGTTCTTCCTTGACATTTGCTTGCAGTAGGAAGACGTGATGGCATTTTCTACTGTCAGAATAGAGAGAGGACTAGTCTTAGCTAGTCTTTAATGTACTATTCTAAGACCAAAAAAACCATAAAAAGTAACAGAGCAAGTATTCTTACAAATGCTTCTGGAAGTCATGGAAGTCCAAGGAGATAGTCACTAATCTTGGGAGGGTATCAAATTCAAGCTTCACTAAGTTTTCAGATTCCACATTTTTTCCATAAGTGAGAAATTAACAGAAAGGCAAAACTGCCCATTACATTTCTTTTTCACTGGTAATTGGAAAGCACCTACGTACTGGATTTGGTATGTCTTTTTCACAGCTTTAGCACTACTACAGCTTCATGTTTTTCTCACCTGAGCTTTTGTCTTGCCATGCTCTGCTGCCTTGCTGTTACTCTCATTCTCTTCATTACAGTTCTCTTTTTCAGATATGAACTCAGGTAACTCCAGGACAGGTCTGCCCATAGGGTCAGACAGGTTTTCAGGGCCAGGTAGTGGTGAAGCACTGAGTTCTGCAGGGGAACTGTATGCCAACAGAGAAATAATGAGTAGAGAAAGGATTAAGCCTTACACAGTTTTGTTATTTTGATAGATCAAAATAAAACTAATGCACTGTAAGTAGACAGACAGCTGTGCTATTGACTAAGCAAGAAATATGTTTATCTATGCCTGCTGGCATATTTTGGCTGAAAGAATGAAATTCCTTAAAAGAAGTTCTGCTCTTTCAACAGAATCTCAACGACAAGTTCTTCTTTCCACCCATTTAGCATCACTGCAATTTTCGTCTTCTCTTTTTTGCTTCCTTTAACCAAGAGCTAAATATATTGGGAAATTCAACTACAGCAAGACAGCAAAGGGCCAGATATCCTGCTGTTTATTCCATTCCATGCTAGGAAAAGCCCACAGTAACACCTTTAATGGTAACCCCAAATTCTTCTTTCTCTCATAGCTACCTAAGCATAAGGCAAGCAAAACCCCACAGAATTGCAGAGAAGTCTTGACTGCTTACAGAAGGATTAAATTGCATGCAAAATGAAGAAATTTTTTTTTGTTGCTGAATACAAGGTTCCATCAGCAGTGGAATGACATTTCACTGCAATCTAAAAACAAACACAATGCATATTCTCTGTGGGAATCACTGTAACTATCACCCCTTGCTCTGATAGTATATAAAAAAAGTAGTTTCTAATAGCAATTTACCTACCTAGCAGTGTAGCACAGTCAAGTCTTATAAACAGATTTTTCTCCTCTTTTGTCCAATAACAAAATTAATTATTTTACATAAGAGTGACCATTTTTTTCCATATTTCAGTCACAGTGAGACTTCGCTTGGAGAACACATTGCGATGTAAGAGAGTTGCTAGGTCTTTATGCAACTAGGAAGGAATCTCACCCTTCATATCTTCGTACTGCTTATCTTGTATAATCATTCCCTTCAGTTTCCAGACCTAAATATCAACCAAAATCTCAGAGCAAGGAAGAAGAAACTATAGGGAAAAATCACAACACGACCTCCAATGCTCATTATTAACCGCTGCGATCAGTGGAAATACAGTAATGAATTCACACATTAACTAAAAGCACACAAACCAGAACTGATCTGGAAGAACTGGAATGGTAAAATCAGCTTTTGTGAATAATCCCACAGGACTGTAATTCAGTGGGACTTGAGTAGAATGACTGTCAATGAATCCATTATGGGTCACATGTGGAAAGTATTCACAGTTAATTTCCAGTGAATGGGTCACAGAGGAGGTGCTTAACAATCTGTATAACTGTGACAGGTACTAAGTATTTGTAATGCTTGACCCTAGACTGAGCATAAGAAATGGCATGGTGAGAAAGAGATGACATAAGGAAGGAGGGAAGGAAAACACAATTACATATTTTACAAGACAACTGGTCGTTAGGTTGTCAGGATAGTAATCATGGTTAAGCTATAGAACAATAGGCAGCTTTCCCTTTTTAATGGAAAAAATCATGACACAGTGTCTGTCATTATAAAATCACTTACTCAAAGGACATAACCAAGCAATATCCCCCAGCTTGACATATTATTCTGAGATTATAAAATCACTGGAATCTGAAACTCACACAGGCACTTTTTGTGAGTAGGGAAATGCCTCTCCTCTACTATCTCCAGAGCCCTCCTTCTCTGAGCCTCCTTTCTTCTACAGTGCTCTTGCAACAGGGTGTTCCTGATGGTGCGGAGAAGGTGTTTTGCGGTCTCCTTTGCTGACATCTATTGGAATGAGGGATAACAAAGAAGGAAGTGAATTTGCAAATAGGTGCTGCCAGAAGTAGACACAGCCCAAGTCTTCAAGCATCTTGCAAAGGTAAAACACAAGAATGCAAAGATCCACATGTTCAGCAATAGAAGAGGATTATGGCTGCTGTCTGAACCCTAGAAGGGGAGATGAGGTAGATGAGGATGAAGGACTGCAGCCAAGAGTGGCTTCAATTCTGTTATGTAAGCAAAACACTCTGCCTGGGCCAAATGCAGGCAGCTTAGAATTGCCTAACACAGGATTTTGGCAGTTACAATGATTAAGGTTACAGTCACAATGATAATTCTGCCTGACTAGGATCGAAGTTCCCTCTTAATCAATGGGAAGAAGTACTTTTATAGTCATGTGAAGTGTGTTCTCTCGTAAAATACAGTAAAAACCACACTTCCATATGTCACAGCAATGTCAGGCTCAGGTACTCAGTGCCTCTATTATAGGAAGACAAACCATTTCTGCCCCAGGAACTGACTGCTGTAGAACATGGGGTGAGCCCTGATGGACTGAACAGGAGGACACAAAGAAAACACACAGCATGACTCCTAGTAATTTCTCAACATGCTAATAAACATTCCACAAGGTGTCAGCACAGTAAGGAAAAAAAGTGTGATATTCCAAATCCCCACTTGGCAGCTCACTTCCTGGTAAAGACAGTGTGAAAACTTACCCAGCTAAAGGACAACATCTGCTAAGAGTGGAAGGTATGGGAGAAGTGGCTTATTACTGATTCTTCTATGTCCCACATAAAGGAAATAAAAATATTATCTGTCATAGCATATCTGAGTAGCTCACCCTTTTTTTTTTTTTTTTTTGTATTTTTACTTTGTATAGATTTTGGCCTCAGAAGTAATATCTCCAGGTTTAGTGTTAGAGTTGGACTTCACAAAGAAAACCAACGTTCAGTGATCCAATTGCAATATTGCAGCAACAATGTGGGAAAGGTCAATGTCAGACAGTATAGGACAGGAAGTGGACTAATTTTAAAACAAAACAGATTCCACTCAGACTCACTCACATGCACTAACATAAATATGTCTAAGTAGTTTTTCCAACATTCACAAACCAAGGTGTATGTATATACACAATATGACCACAATGACTTATGGTGACAGGGAGGACAAGAGATGCCAATTCTTCTTAAGCTTCCTGGGTTCCTCTTAGTGTGACTATAAGCTGTTTTTTTAATATGCTTTTAGCTCCTTCGGGAGCTGGCAGTGATTGTGATCTTTTGTCTTCTTATTTGAGTGTCTTATAGGTATAGGTCTTGTTCTTTACCTTCACATTTTCATCTCTTGTGATGGCATCTTCAAATGGCAGCTTGTCCTTTGTTCCAGGATACTTTTTGTCTTCCAGATTTGATTGTCCTGAGAAGCTGTGTGTGGAAGTGCTGTGATCTTGCTGAACAGCTAATCCAGGTCACATCATCTCTTGCTGTGTTACATACCTCCTCGTCCTTCCTTCTGTTGCTTCGACATCCACACAGACCTGTTTGCTGTCCATTCACATTGATTTTAATGTTTCTATTAGAAGTCTCAACATGGCAAGATCAGTTGCCATTTGATCATTGTTGCCACTTTCTTGCAGATGGAAGAAGAATATTTTGAGGAATTAAATCCTCAAATGTTATTTTTAATGCAGATATTGAGCTCCAGATACAGGTTCTCACAGTGTTAGCAACAGGGTTTGGCTTTCAGAAAGCCAACCATGAAGTAGCTACTGTTTACTGCTCCCCTTGACAGAGGGTGACTGAAGGAGCAGTCTAACATTCTTTAGTTTTAGTGCAGACACTGGCTACCCAGCTATCTTTCATGTTAAGTGGAGGGTTTCAAGAAGGAGATCATGAAAAACAGCTTATTAGGGAAACTTTCAGGGGTGATTTTCAGCTCATTTCCTGGAGCAGAAGAAGACACAGATCCACAAAAAAACCCTAAATCTGTTTGCTGCTGTGTGCAAGATCTAGAATCTCTTTCTCAAAGAAGCTGATCTTTCAAACATAAATTGCCAGTGTTGAACTTTTCCACTAGCATGATGAAAGTTCAAGTTGCCTCTTTAATGAAGCCCAAGTAGGTGAGCGTAGTTGGGCCCATGTGGCCTCTTTGTGATACACCCCTAACTGACAAAGAAGTCCAAAAGGTTTACAATAAAGAGGGAAAGCTCTGAAATAAAGGAAAATTCATCCAGGAGTTTGTCCAGCTTCAGGATCAATAAATTTCTGAATGAGTCCACATTGAACTGTGAGGAAGAAGCACTGGGACACACTGAGGGCCCTTTCCACAGGTTTGAGGAAGATATGCAAATGGAAAACTTGCCATAAAACTCCTTGGGAAGAGGACTCTGACCTCAGCCAAGACAAGAATTTATCTTCAACAACTGCTGAATTCAGAACCTGGCAAAAAAACCCCCATGCCTCAAGTTCAGCCATTTACTTGAAAAGAACTGGTGCCTCATCTACAATTCCTAATAAAAGCTCTGATATTGGAATCTGCTAGCATAGATTTTCCACTCATGTGATATGTTGCTGGGTTCCAAAGGTTTTGGAAGAAATGCAACTGTCTTCAGTAGTATCTTACTGAGTATCTTTTCTATAGATAGAAGAAATCCTAATATAAGTCATCTTATACTGTGAGACTGATGATCAGTCCTGCCCCTTAAAAGCAGATAATGGTGGATGTTATATGGTGATACACTTGCAAATTTAATCAACCAGCAACATTCAAAATAATTTCCTAGGACATGAGAATATCACTCACCCTGTGGAAACAGCTGTGAGTTGCAACTTCCACACAAGAGAGAGTGCAGCTTTCTCCCACAATGGCTGGGATCTGCATCGAGAAGAAAGACTCAAAAACACCTCAATAAAAACCAGACATTACCATCATGCTCTGCAGAGATGGTGACAGCACGGAGATGGTGACAGCACACAGATGGTGAAGCATGTATAGAAATGCCATTTTACATACTGTTCTGAAGAAAACCTGCTCATATTCATACCATCGCTATGCAATTTCATAGTTCAGTATGTGTCAGAATGATTTGCTTCCAGCTCACTTACTGAAATGGATCAACATACTGTGTTGCCATACTAGAATACTGAAGGACATTGGGTTTGACCCTCAGGGGTCATTTTCAGATCCCATTTTCAGCACCAGTTCAGCTGGAAATACCGGTATGCTAAGGCATTTTTCTGCAACTGCAAGCTATTCTAGGGAGTACAGAGATTGGAAGTTCAGAGTCACTTCAGGAATAGCTGTATGCAGCTGTTCCCAGGACCTGTAAACTCAGGCAAAATGAATGCACAGAGGCAGTGGTGTAAGTTATTCTGACCAAGAAAAGCTACAGAATTTGATTCTTTTACTACCTAGCTACCTAGGTCCACAGAGTGCCCTGCTGACTTCAGTTCCATAAATTAATATTTTATCCTCTGAGATTAGGATACTCCTATAAGATCTTTTGTGTAACATCACAGCAGTGCTCTTACCTGATTTAAGTCTGTCAGTAGGCTTCTCAGGACACTACAGGTAATCAAGGCCACCTTCCCAGCAGGGGTAGCATAAAGCTGGAATAAAGCTGAAAACAACCAAAGGAAAGAAACTGGAGTCCAGGCAGAAATCTTTGTGCTGCACATTGGACTGAGCTACCTTTATCTGTTTTACTCTTTAATTAGTTCTTCGTGCATTTTTGTCTAATGTTAGAAGGGCTCTAAAAGCTTACTGGATGAAATGCATAAAATTGTTTTCTAATTGAACAAAATTTAACACTAGGAGTTTTCTGCTCTTTTCTGCTAGGCATGTAGAACTCAGCCTTCATTTTTTAAGTTCTGTGTATCTTAAACATTATTAATGGCTTGTTCTGAGACTCTTTATGCAAAGATGTCTATGAACATTGATGGAAATTATTCTTCTGCATCATCTGTTCTCTACAATTAAGCAGTCAATATCATTTACTTTTTGCATGGCAGAACTGTATTCTCTTCTAAAGTAAAAAAAATACAATGGAATTTTTTCTCAGTGTTCAATACTTCAGGCAGTGTATAAAATCATACATTTCTCACCTCTGTACATAGCCAGTAGTGTGTCTCCTGAAAGGGCAGTTAGGGCAGTTGCAGTGGATCTAGTTTTGATATAACCCGTTCCAGATCTAGGAAAATAAAGTAAGTTATGCTACATGCAATGAGCATGTAAACTGGAACCTCTAAAGAAAATAATATTGCTATGTTGGAAGACAACTTCAAAACTCAAATCCTTTTATATGTATATAACTGATCTCACATTTTAGTGGTTTATGTCTTGGACTCTTTGTCACTGAACATAACTAGAGTTAACTGCTCAAGATACTGTGCAGTCATAAAACAAAAAGACAGCATCTCCTTCAAAGACCTCACATTCCAAGTGAAATACAATTTTATATTTACAAAACATGTCCTAAAATTTTTTTTTGCCTTTCATTTGTGAAAATATGGAAAGAAAGTAGGATTACAATCTGGTTTTTGTATTATATCATCAGTGGTCCCAGATCTGCACTGAGCTTGGCTGTTTCCCTTTAATTTTACTGCAACTCAATTTAATCAAAAGGATATATGCAGGACTTTACTTTTGACCTTTAGACCATAAAGAATGTAGCTTAATTTAGAACTCAAGTTTGTGACATAAGCAGCTAATGAAAAAACATTTCTTTATGTGAAGACAAAGCAGACATGAATTGGAAACCATCAATCAGGAAATCCTGGAATTCTATATTTAAAATATCACTTTTGTAAAGCAGTACTGCACTTCAAAATATCATTACATAAACTTGTGTTCAAGAGTCTTTAAATAAACTGCATTTTTACAGAAAATACTTATAAAGCTGCAATATAGTCTCTAAAGTATGAGCTGCATGGGAAATTGTTGGTCAAATGTTTCTATATTTTTGAATGTGTATATTCAGTTTTTCCAGAACTTTCATAGAAAAAAAGTCCAAGATCAAAGCTGAAGTATACAACCAAAAACCCTTACAATGTTTTATGTAAGCTTATTAAGTAAGCTACCACCACACAACCATGGAAAAGTCCTCCTATGCTCTTGCCATGAAACACTTCCCAGTGTTGATAGTGGAAAACGGCTCTCTACAGAGAAAACATGATTAAAAGTAAATCACAGAAAGCTTCTTCTAATCCTATAAGCATGGCAAGAAACTTGTGAACATTTTTTTAAAAAGCAATTACAGCAAAAATAAATGTCACACTGTCCTAATGTGGTGGTACAGAACCCCTGCCCTGGGGGGCAGAAAAAAAGATGAATGTAGTCAGGTAAGAAGATTCTTCTAAGTGATTTCACTACAGTGTACACAAATTACAAAATACTCTTGCTGTTTCTAGCTTTGTTTCATAATACACCAGATTATTCTTAGCCCTAACTGATTTTTAAGTACAAAAAAATTAATAATGTGTGACCTTAAGCAGTAGTGATCATATTATTACTGAACAGTGATTCAAGAAGTCCTGTAGATCACTTACATCTCACTTTTAGTAAAAATCTTATCTCTGCTCTTCTGTAGTGGAGAATAATTTCACCTGTGGTAAATAAATTTACAATGAACCTAGCCTTTTGCTTTTAAATCTGATACAATCACAAACTAATCCTGCCTTTAGTGAATTAATTCATTATTCACAAACAATACCTGTGAAGGGTATGCATTGTGTGCTGCTTCCTTACTAACCAGATAGAGAGTTTCATATAGAAATGCTACAAGGGTGGAAGAAACAACATTTAACAGTACTTTATGATGGATTTACCTTTTTGCTTCCTCTCACCTGTCATACATAGCAGTTAGCAGGCTCAATGTGAATTCAGCAGCTCTTGGATCTACCTGGCCTGGTTTTTCTAATCTCACCCTTTGGAACAGTTTTGTCAGCATTCCAGAGATCTGCTGCACTTTCAGAGAAATCTGCATTTCTCTCTGTCTCTGTTCACTTGATAGGATGTGCTGAATCAGAGAAACTTCAATCAAATCTACTGTGGGAAAATAAAGGGAGAAGTGAATGAAGATCCCTGCTTTTTCATGAATGGAAGCTCAACATTTTTTATTAGAAGTTCCTAGTTAAGACAAGTCTGTAAAATGAAGTCTAAGCCAGTATGCAACATAAAAAGGAAATAATCTGGGAAAGGTCTTTCTGGGTTTATGGATGTAGCAAAACTCGTGAGGCTACAAACGCAGAACAGCTCAACTAAAATTTGCTGGATGTGATTTTGGGATAGATAGGAAGAAAACAGCACAATTAACTGCATCCAAATTATGGACCTAGCTTCCATTTTACATACAGATAGCATAAACCTACACACTATTAAGTACTTCAGAAAAAAACTCACCTGGGATTGTGAAAACAATTTGTGTTTTTATGTAAGCTTTCTCCTCATGCACAAATACAAAGAGAAGGGGAGCACTATGGCCAAGGAAGGGGCAAACAGGCTGTAATATAAATGTGCCATAGTATAACTAATATGCAGTGGGAAGAGAGAGCTATGGCTTCTTAAAAGCTACATCCAGTACCATAGAGGGATGATTAATTAGAATTAACATCAGAAGAGAAAGACTGAAGTACACTGAAAGTTTGCAGATTGCTGAAGAGTCAGAGAACCTAGAATATGTCACCTATGGTCTTTCCAGCACAGATGGGAAAATATCATTGTGAGACACTAGTGAATCTCAATCTAGAAACCCATGAGCAATTCTTGCATCCATTGTTTAAGGAGGAGTAGAGTAACTGCCTAGAGGAAACATGAAGTACTAGGCAACAGAGCTAATGAAAGGCAGTAGCTGTGTAAATTGGTACTTCTGTGCTGTTATCCAGCACCAGGCAGATCTACCATGTCAGGGCTGAGATCAGACTAAATGCATTCACAGAAGACCATGCCCAAATGAAAAAAAAATACAGCTAAGGCCAACAAACTAGTAATCTTTTCTGTGCTACCCTGAAGACCTCACTTGCAGTGCTGTCCATTTTCAGCAACAGACTGTTTCAGGTGGAAAATTCAAGATTTCCCTGCATTTTAGCTCAAAATGGAATTTACATCCAGTAATTTCAAAGCTAGGTAACCAAGGCTTTGTTCCATAATTCTTTGCTTGCACAGCATTCTTACTCACTTCAAGAACAGAGAGAATGAGTGCTAGCCAGGGGTTTTCTTATCTATCATACTTTATTTTTTTCTTATTGATATATATATGACTAAGAATAATGCCTGTCAATGCATTTTTGATGATCCCTGGTTATTTCCAATAAATGAGTTCCTAAGCAACACATGAGAATTTGACATTTAAAGAGAATAATAATATGCAGATAAAGATTCATCATTAGCAGTGGTGGCTACATAGCAGTGTTGCAGATATAATAATTCAATTATCCCATGCCTTTAGAGCTTTACCAATATATTTCCACCGATATTCAAAAGGGGAAAAAAATCAGTTTCTATCTGAAGTACTATCTAGCTTTTAGGTGTTTGTAATGCATCCTTAGGTGGAAAATGAGAGGAAAGTAGCATAATAACTCATTGTGACAGCAAGACAATTTTTTTACAGATTCTTCTGTCTGTCAAAGCATAGGATTCTTTTCAGCTACTAACACTGGCACGGACTTTGTACTGAGCATAGTTTTAGGGCTGTTCTGTAGATGGAGCTCTGGACATCACTGAAAGCCTCTGTGAAAAAAAACACATTAGAGTGGTTCATTTCAAAACAAAACAAACAACTACAACAACAACAACAAAAACAGGAAAGAAAACCAAATTGTTTTAACTAAAAATCAAAATAATTAAATTTGTACTTGATCAAAACCCACAACACTCTGAAGGAAGTTTTTTTCAGTAGCTTTGTTTTTCTTATGACTGGTGACACAATTAGTATAAAAATGATATTTAACATAGAGAGCACACCTTCTTTGTGAAGGCTATTCATGGACTAGAAAATAGGATATGTACTATGCATACTTTTTAGAGATGCTCTTCTACAAGGAACAGTTAGTCTGCACAGCAGGGTTATTGTTTAGATGCACATTGTTTCAAGCATTAAACAAATTTTCTGTCACAATCAGCATCTGGGACTCTTGCAGAAGATAAGCAATTTTCCAGAGCAAGAGGTTCTGGAAAGTAAGGAAGTGGGGGAAGTGGGAAGTCAGGACTTCTGAACTTAATACCTATACCTGATACTTTACACACATACCTGGA
>JANIJG010014352.1:28934-39178 GCA_024611175.1 Megaceryle torquata
TACTAAAACCTAAAGACCTACAATAAATACTAAACCAACACACGAAAACTAAAAAAAAAAAAAAAAAAAAAAAAAAAAAAGCTTATTCACAAAGCTTTAGAAACTAGAAAGAGATTTAATCTTATCCTCTTGTTCTCAGAGACACTTTGTACTTCAGAGAGGAATAGTTACAGTTGATTAAGGTAAAAATAAGAAATAGATATGCATAACTGAGTAGAAATAACTCATGAAACTCTCTACCTGTTAAGTCTGGAAATGAGCCAATCTGTGTGCAATGGGTTCCCACAAATGTAGCAGACTAATGTTAACAGTGAGCAAATTACAAGCTCTGCTGGCTCCCAGATGCTAAGATACAGAAATAAGCCAATATCTGCCATACCATCTGTTTAGTCCTGCTCTTGTTATACTATGTTCTGTGATATTGTTTGGAGATGTAGTGTTACCATGTCATACAGTGTGAAAAATTAGTTTTGACTTCCATGCTTTATCAGTTCCCTTTCTGCAGTAAACTGATCCAAAGCTCTTTTAAAAGTAACAGAAAGACTCCCTCAGTTTTCAGTATTCTAGCAGTTAAATCTCAAATGCTTATTTTCAAATACAAACGCCAGAAACATGC
The DNA here is from genome assembly GCA_024611175.1 of Megaceryle torquata. Classification (NCBI taxonomy): domain Eukaryota; kingdom Metazoa; phylum Chordata; class Aves; order Coraciiformes; family Cerylidae; genus Megaceryle; species Megaceryle torquata. The sequence continues at coordinate 29,551 of JANIJG010014352.1, forward strand.
ACATGATCCAACTCCAACACTGCCCTTTTTTGAGAAGCTGACAAAGGAATTCCTACACATGCAGAAAAAACCACATTGTTTCCTGACATCTCCATCTGGTTACCTGCTAGTTCTGTATTTTGTGCTACTTGTTATATAGCAGATGAAGGATCTGTTAAGGTTTTGCACTCTTATCAGGGAGTCTGTGGCCATCCTTCAGGCATATCAGAGAATATATGAAAAAAAATGATCATATATTATACATTAGGGAACATGGTCCCTGTGCGCCTGACCATTTCATAAGCCAAGGTGATAATGGCAAGGAAGGTGCCAGGACAGATGCAAAAATAAAGGTAGGACATGACAGCTGTGTAATTTGTCATTTATGTGCTACAGTACAGAGATTCTGAAAGTCGCATGACTTCATTATAATTCAGTAGTTTCTGTTCAGACAGACACAGAAATGTTTCTTGAAAAAGGTTAGGAAAAGAGAAAAATCCTTACCCTGCAAGTCTGGATCCATTTGAAATGAACAGAAGGCATTTGGTGTTCTATAATGAAATAAAGCAAAACAGAAAAAACACATTTTCTAGACAGAGACATATCAAACCATTCAAATCAAACCTTGTAATATGAAATATTTACTGGATGCATTTCAGAAATGAAATGAAACAGAATTACATAAAACAACATAATAGTTTTGGTGCCAAGTGCAGAAAAACTCCAGAAAATTGCATGCTCTCTGCTCAGCATAAAGTAGGGCTAACTCTAGTAATTGTAAAGTTCTATCAGCAAGAAAACAGTCCCCAAAACAGTTTAAAGTACAGGAAATGGGATCTTTCACTTCTGAAGAGTCTGGTGCTTACATACAAGATTACTACAGTCAGTAGTGTATAATTTCAGGTCAGAGAGGGCATACCTTCATACCAGACTCTTCCCAAGATTCATTGATTGCAGTTGCTCACAAGTCTATTTTCTAAAATTTTCAATCAGAAATAAAGCTTTCAGCTGAGCTGACATTACTTCTTTTTGAGCTGGGAAGGGAAAAAGGAAGCATAACAACAAATCTACTTCTTTACACAATCCTGAAAGCAAAAGTACTTATGTCCCTGATAATAACAGAAACTGAATGTCTCACTTCAGGATTTATTTCATTAATGTTCTAAACCACAGTATATTTTTGAACATAAAAATATAAATATGAATGTCTTTCAGTTAATATGAGGGTTGAAAAAGATTAGGTATAACAGATCTAAGTTGCACAAACTTCCAAAGGCCATATATATGACTTATAGTGGGGAAAAGAAGGAAATTTGCTTGAATAAATAAAAATGAAATAGTTGGAAACTATCTAAAACTTAGATAATACATTTGGTATTCAATATGAACTTATCCAAATATCCACTTCATTACATTCTTCCAGTGAGTCATTGATCATTTGCCATAAACATGACAGAATACTGGACAATAATGAAGAATAAATATTCAATGATCTATAATTATCAAGTGTACCATAAATAGGCTTCTCAATATTTTAAGTGGCAAAAGCTGTATCTTCATGTTTCAGTCTCTAAATAACCTATAAATACTTAAAATGATAGGATACAGATTTGCTTTTATAACTTTCTAATTAAAGACTACAACATCACAGTTTTTATTGAAGTTCTTTAAAAGAAATACCACTATGCCTCTTTTCCACTATTTTTCTATTTTCTCTCTTACTAAGGTTTAGAGGTTTGACTCAAACCTGGGTTCTGCAAGGCTGCAGTTCTTCCCAGCATTTACCCAGGCATGCAACTTTGCTTATACTAGTACACCTAAAATAAGTGCAGGAGTATATGCCTCTGCATAGCTTGACAGAAAACTCAATGTAGAGAAATCAATGAAAGCAAAAAATTCAAAGCAATTAATTAAACATAATTGTTTAGTGAAAGCTACATGTAGCAACCTAAAAGACAGATTTGCAAACACTTGCCTCATGTTTTCTTCCTTTTTTTTTCTCTCCACCAAAGGTATATAAAGCAAGAGGATGAATATAAAAACACGTTAAACTCACTTAAATTAGAATCATTCATTATAATTTGTTCACTCAAATAAGAACAGATCCACTGACTTCACCAAGTTATGCAGCATGTGTAATCTAATAATACTTGATACTGTAAGATCACAAGCTCTCTATCCAGTATAGCAAAAAGTCTAACCTTTAAATTACCTATACTGGATAAACATGCTATATCCTTGTACTAGGGTATTCATGGTCTCAAAATTAAGTATGTGTTTATGGCTGTCAATGTGCAATGTCATAACATTATACCCATGGACCCTCACTCAAAAAAGTTATGAAAGGCATTATTAATGTATGTACAGTCTATGATTTTATACTCAAAACTCTATGGAGAGTCCAGATCTTGACTGCAGTGGGAGTGCTTGGGTGAAATGAACAGGACCTACTTCAGTGTTAGGATATGTATTTTATAATGAACATGATATGGAAGTAGAAGCAGTATCTGCCTGACATCAGATCTGAACTAACTCTGCTCGTTTATACACTATTTCCATCAGTGCCCTTTATTAATAATTAAAAACACTTGCACACACAAGAAAATGACAAATGAATGGGAAATTAATTTTTATATTTATAAATGGCAATCCCATTAATACAAATACTCTTCTGTGCAGAACAATAGTATCCTTATTCTTGAATCCTATTGGAATGTGCAAGAAAAGTAATGTCTGATTACTTATATGTATTTTGTTTGCCTATACAGGTTCTCGGAATATGTTCTTTAGCAAATAAAACACATTCTATTGAATGCTACACAATAAAGTACAGAGAAAGACAAAACAGATCAAGTAAGGCACATATCTCAACAGATCAATTGACTTGATCACAGAGGCCTTCCTTCTTTTGAAACCAGACAGCATATTATCAACATTTTAAAAATGCATAAACTAAACTACAATTACTTTTATTTCCTGTGAAGGGTGAAAACATTCTACTTTGTTTTCAAAGGCTGAAATTATTGTCTCCTCTTAAATATAGTAACGGTGCTTACCTTTCTCTCAGCTACTTACTAAAGGCCCAGAAGTCAGTCAACGCTGCCAGAGAAGTCCAGTAGTTTTATATCACTTAAAAGTTGACTTCAAAACACAGTTCTAAAGGTTTTGCTTTTAAATGTATGCTGTTCACAACAAATGCCTGGCAAAGGCCCAGATCAAAGTATCAGGTAATTGTCTAAGCAGTCAAAACAGAGAACACTAATTAATTAGTAATAAATATGCTGAATTATTAAAGATAAAACTTCTTTGATCTTTGTTTCAAAGCATTTTTTTTCTTATGGTTGGAGTGAAATATTTCTAAATTGAGGGGCCTTTACTAAGCATCTCCCAGCTGCTGACAAAGTGTTGCTATAGACACTGAAAATGAGGTGGAAGCTGGCACAATGCAGAAAGCACAGGGTGCTGTAACAAACAGTTCAACTACACAAAGAGGAAAAGTAGTAAGTCCTGGTGGTAACATCCTAGAATAGGAATTATTCAGACGAACCAGAAAGCTTAGACATTCTTCAGTATACCTAAATGCCAGGATTTATGCAGAATATATATAACATTTGGAAGACAGATACATTTATCTTAAACCCCTTTTTCATAAATTAGTGAACAGTTACTCTAACGTGAAGGTATGAATATCATGTGTACATAGCATTACTCAGAAACTCGTGAGAAAACACCTACCAGAAATTACTTATTACTTATAGAAAATCCAAACCTAGTGATAAGTCAATCACTCTGTTACAACTGCAACCAACTTTTAATATGTTACCATATTTTTACTTTCCTATTATTTTTATACTTTCTCTCCTAAGCAAAAGCAAGGAAAAGAAACTTTTCTATTTTGTTATGTTTCCATCAGGAACGACCTGAATCTCCCTGCAGGCCACTAGGCAAATGTAATTAGAATAATTTAGGATACAAGAGACACTTGTTTGTTTCATCTTTCTCCTCCCAATCTCTGAGAAGAAATTCTTTGCCTGTGTTTTTCAGGTAGTGACTCAGTAAGCCTGCTTACATATTGAAGAAACAGCTCCTTTCTTTCTCCTTAACAGCTGTGCAGTGTTCATGCTGAATCACAGTCTGTTTGAACTACTATTTCCACAGGTAGAATAAAAGAATTTAAAAAGTAAAAGACTGCCAAATCAAATTCCATACAGAAAAAAAACCCCACAGATGTAAATACAACTTACAGAAGCTAAGTTTTCCTCTCCTGTTTTGGAGAAAGAGCTATGGAACAAACCAGGTAGATGCTCTCCTGATACATCTGCCTCCAGATGCTCCTCAGAGCCTCCACCAAGTTTCTGTGCCTACACTGGTAGAAACTAATACCTTGGAGACGACTTCATTGTGAAATGAATGATTGATTCTTAATCCCTTTCTTCAAGACTTTTTACAACACCTGCCTCTGCCACTCCCATATGAACTCTTCCATAAAAATACGTGTAACAATATCTCAGGTCCTGTAAATGTTGCTTCTCCCATTTACATTTCACATAAGAAACACTATTCCAGCTCCCCTGTGATACTGCAGCTTTCAGAGCTCCTCTTTCTAAGACAAGTGAGACACCTCTCCTCATTCTGTCCACATCAGCTGATAAATAGCAAACTACTCTTGGTTTCCTCATGTAAGAAGAAGTCTACTCCTGTTCAGAGTTTAAACATCCACTTGAACAGAAAAAAAATTACTTTATTCCAACTATATGTATCTGATTTAAAGACCAGGAAACTTATTTTTCTTTAAACACTCATATCTCATAAAAAAATAGCAAGTACAATAGTATTTAACACAGTCCATCTTTTAAGACACCAAAAACATGCAAGTAAAAGTGACTCCTCAAGAACCCTCTTTAGACAAGGAGTTAAAAAATTGCATGTTTGACTTAAAACATATGAGTATCCCTATGAAACTCATGAAACAAATGAAAAAATGGAGACAAAAATTATCTTGTCACTAAGAAGATACATGCACTTAAGTTTTTGTGTTAAAAAATCAATTTTGCCCGAGGATATATATTTTTACACAAGTACTGTGTTTCATTACGTCTGACAGGAGAATTTGGAGTTATAAAATTGCTACTCTATGTGTGACAATCTTGCTCAAATTGTCATAATATAGAAACATAGAACTATTAAGGTTGGAAATGACCTTCAAGACCATCAAGTCAGCTAAACTTTACCATGACCACTAAACCATGTCCTGAAGTGCCACATCTACACATTTTTTTAACACCTCCAGGGATGGTGATTCCACCACCTCCCTGGGCAGCCTGTTCCAATGCCTCACCATTCTCTCAGTAAAGAAATTTTTCCTAATATTCAACCTAAACCTACTCTGGTGCAACTTAAGCCCATTTCCTCTTGTCCTATCACTGGCTACCTAGGAGAAGATACCAAAACCCACCTCACTACAACCTCCCTTCAGGTAGTTGTAGAGAGCAATAAGGTCTCCTCTCAGCCTCCTCACCTCTAGACTAAACAATCCTAGGTTCCTCAGGTGCTCCCCAGAAGTCATTTTCTTCAGACCCCTCACCAGCTTCGTTGCACTTCTCTGAACCTGCTCCAGCACTTCAGTGTCTCTTTTATACTGTGGCACACAAAACTGAACACAATACTCAAGCTGCAGCCTCACCAGTGCCGAGCATGAATGTTTCAGACATTAAACAATGTTTTTGAAACAAGTTATTAGTCTGAAGAAACAATTTTTTAATGTAAATGAAAATCTAGGCTCATTAAAGTCAGTAGGAATTTTGCTTTTATCTCCAGATTAAGAACGTTATATTCACTGTATTTGAAATGTTTTTCTGCCTACAGATTCCCAAATATTTGAGGAGGAAGTTACGGTAAAAGCTATGCCAATGTTCAGGATTTCTTTGTAGCTTGCTCTTTTGACCAATGGAAACACTGTTTTAATATGGGAATTTTCAGCATTTTCTCCTCCAGACAATTCTGGCTAAAGTGAGCCAGCAGGCAAGGTTTCCATCTCTGTAAAATAAGCAAAAAGAGTACTTAATTTTGATGATCTCCTAAAATACTTACACATGAAAAAAAGATAAGCAGGGCACTTTGGTAATACTTGAATAGTACAGCACCTGACACCAATGTCAGAAGAGCAGGCCATAACTAAGCAGGTAGCTTCTAGCTGTGGAAAGGCCCTCTGCTTAGTGTTTAAAGCAGCCACAAGAGGAATGGGACAGCTCTACAGAAAAGCAGTGCCATGCAAGTAGAGAGCAGACAGGGAAGGACACTCCTATCTAACCAGGAATCTCCTGTCTGGGTTAATCATGGTCATGGTTAGTGGAATCATTAAACTCTGCATTTATCAAGAAAATCATATTGTGTCTGTAGTCCCTTCCTGAGAAACAAGCACAGATAATCAAAAGTCTTATGTGATCACTAAAGGCATCAAGCTGGACATCAAGCAGTTTCTCCCTTCTTCAGCCTGCTCTTATGGAGAACAGTTCATAGTATGGTAAATGCTGATACAAAAATACTAGAAAGAATTTGAAGGAAGGGAGAAAGAAATCTGACCAGGTCCTGTGTAGGACCTAAAAGTAGAAAGAAATGGCTAGAACATTGTGAAAATGCAGGGATTTCAGAACCTGAGAATAAGGAAAATGTGAGAAAAAACCCCAAACCCCACACTTCATATGTTCTTATTTTGATCAATGATTGCTCTTTCCTTGATATAATCTCAAGAGGACAGGGAACTTGAAAAGCAAAATAGGTAGGAAAAGCATCACAGAAAGCCTTGGGAGAAGACGTGCTGTTTTTATTCTGCATGGGAAAAGTAGGTTGTGGATTCAGAGGAGTTTTGCCATGGCAGTTATCATGTAGTCTATAGCTTTCTCACATGGTCCTAAATATTTGGAAGGGATATTGGAGTTGTTCTATAGATTTTTAGTTGAAATTTCTCATATCACTGTGCATTTAAAACTTAAGTCATTATAAACTTGGTGTGTCATTAACAAGGGATCTCTGAAAGATCTTTCATCTATTGTAATTGAAGAAGTAGCAGCAGATGTGGCTGCCACTTACTGAGATTGCCTTCACTATAGAAAGTAGGAATATCTCTTTTTTCAAAGAGTCTTCGGGTGTCTCAACCTTTTCTTCTTCTGACTCATAGACTAAAGATACTGAATGAACTGTGTGGTACTGTAATGAACAGAAAAATAAGAAGTTTGAGTTCCCATTTATATTTTTTTCCTCTGTTAGAAATTCAACTAATTATTTCTAGATAGTAAAGAGTGAAGTATAGCAAAGAATAGCTTCAAAAACATCTAGCAAGGCATATGGTCAAAGTGCTTTTCTAATAATAGTCACTTGGGTTAAAAAGATTTATTATTAGTAAATATAACTAATAACATAAGATAAAATGTGTCATGCTCAGCTTTTATATTCACAATCTGTGAATGACACAAAGAAACTTATCAAAACAAATTTGCTCCCATGCAGTCTTGCCCTTCCTATCACCATGCCCCATGCATGGTCAGGACAGTGCTGACAAACACTGGTTATTTATGTTCCTTCCTGAAGGATTTTATATCAATTTTAAATGAAAAGGACATGAAATAAGAATCCATTCCTTAAATTCCCACTTAAAACATGATGTCATCTTTTACAGTGAGAAAAACCCACCTTCACTCTTAGTGATTTTATCAGCTCCATAGGGATGCATTTCTTTTATTTCCTTTAGTGCAATAAGCTTTTCCTAAATGGAAAAAAAACCAAACACAAGCCAACAATTTTAATATCACCCATTCTTTTAACCCACTGTAATTTCTAGCACAAACTTAAAATATGTTAAAATAAAATAATCATTATGTGTTGCCAGTATGACTGAAGATCACAATATCTGACTGAAGCTAGAATGAAGAGTTTAGGACCAGACTTTTTAGTATATTAATATTTAGTCAAATAAAATTCTTTTTGTCTCACTAAGTGACAAGAATTTGATGATGAAATTACTGCTCAGTGATTTTGTATTTTCTGAAAATCTCTAGTGCTAGTAAAATCTGGCCTTCATTCATGCTGAGTCACAGCCATAAATATTCCAAAATATATGTCTCCTGGCACAGAACTACTCTGAATGCCACACAAGCAAAATTACCATCAGTAGAATGGAACACAGAAACAAATTGAAGCAAGTATTTCCATCTTGCACAGAGCCTGTAGAACTTGGGGATGTAAATTCTACACTTACACAGGTAAATTTATTTTATAATTTCCTTTCTGGGCAATAGAACAGTCATCTGTTCATTTCAATAGATAAATACTACCTTACACTTATAAATACCTAGTATTTATCTTGCATAAATGCATGTGTGCAGTTTGTATGTCTAACTAGCTCTAACAAGAAAAAAAAGGAGGGTAATTGTAGCTGACAACTCTGAGAAGAGCCGAGGGCCCCATATGCTGGCCAGATCCACACCACAGGGAAGTCTGCTGCCTCCCTGGGGCCAGGGTCAGAGGTATTACTGGGGAACTCTCTTGTCTGGTATGGCCATCAGACTATTACCCTCTATTGGTTATCCAGCTTGCTCACGATGATGTTATGGAGAGAAAACTGAAAACAATTGAAAAAGGCTTCAGGGCCCTGGGGAGATCACTTGAGGTCTTGGGAGCCCAGGTGGTGTTCCCCTCAATCCCTTCAGGGGCAGGGATGGATACTGAAAGAGGAAGGAAGACCCACCTGATTAACATGGGGCTGAGAGGATGCTGCCACCAACAGAATGTTGGGTTTTTTGAACATGGGGAGCTTTACGCTGCACGGGATCTGCAGGCGACAGACAGAGTTCATCTGTCTCAAAGGGGGAAAGGAATCCTTGCGTAGGAGCTGGCCGGGCTCATTGAAAGGGTTTTAAACTAGGTCTAAAGGGGGAAAGGGATAAAACTGGGCCCAGTAGAGTTGAGCCTAAGGGTGGCAGGCCATTGTTGGGAATGAAGTTGTTAGCCCAACTCAAGTGCCTTTATACTAATGCATGCAGCATGGGTAACAAGCAGGAGGAGCTGGAGGCCATTGTGCACCACAACTGCCATGATGTAGTTGCCATTACAGACACATGGTGGGACGACTGTCATGAGTGGAGTGCTCCAATGGATGGCTATGAGCTCTACAAATGGAATAGGCAAGATAGAAAGGGCGGTGGGGTGGCTTTTTATATTAGGGAGTGTTTTGATTGCATGGAAGTCAACAAGTGTGACGCCGCACCAGTTGAATGTTTATGGGCAAAGTTGAGGAAGAGCAATGGGGCAGATATCCTGCTGGGAGTCTGTTATAGACCACCCAACCAAGGTGAAGAGGTTGATGAGTTGTTCTGTTTCATGGGTTCATGAAGGGCAAGTCCTGTTTAACCAAACTGATCTCCTTCTATGATCAGGCGACCTGCCTAGTGGATGAGGTAAGAGTGGTGGATGTTGTCTACCTGGACTTCAGTCGGGCATTTGACACTGTTCCCCACAGCATCTGCTGGAGAAGCTGGTGGCTCATGGCTTGGACAGGTGGACTCTTCCCTCAGTATATTTGCAGATGACACGAAATTAAGTGGGAGTGTTGATCTGCTTGAGGGTAGGAAGGCTCTGCAGAGGGATTTGGACA
>JANIJG010014353.1:31249-45711 GCA_024611175.1 Megaceryle torquata
ACCAACCAACGAATGACAGTTGAAAGCACGAGAAACAGAGGTGAAATAATACAAAAAAAAAAAAAAAAAAAAAAAAAAAGGAAAAAAACCCCACAAACCAAAAAAAAAACCCCACAAATGTGATATTGTCCCACACAAAGTTCAGAAGGTGAAGGGCCAGCAGCACTCCTTGGCAGGCATGAGGAACAGAAGTCACCTAGCACTCATGTTCACTGGCTCAAGCAGAGTGATTGGAAGTGACAGGAGCAGCAAGGACAGGGACTTCTGGGCTGGAAAAACTAGGATCTTGGGTGGAGGACAGTGGTGAAGAGATTAAAACCATATATATATTAGCCTAGATGGAGGATTTATGCACAGCACAGATATTTCTGATTATGCCCACAGTCCAGTTACAGTGTTTTCAAAGGTGGAAGCCAGTTCTAGTTGCCCATACCTAGGCACCTGGTCTCCTCCCACAACTGCAGTGTTTGAATGCTCACCCCAATGATGATCCCATCTGAGAGTGTTCAGGGTAATTGTGAACGACAAACTGGCTGGGGTTTAGAAGTCTCCCTACCTGTTACCCTTCTCCAGATCCCAGAAGGAAAAGCCCTTAGAAAAAAGAGGCATGGATACCTTTCTTCTTTATTTGCATACCCCATGCTTCTCTGGGAGCTAACAGACTCTCACCCATCTAGAAACACCAGCTGCTTGCCAGCCCTTAGAGTGCTGAATATTAGATACATAAATCTCATTCTATAGAATAAGCTGGATAGTGCAACCTAGAGTGGTATTTTTGTTTTGTTCTGTACTCCTAGCTGGCTTTCTTGGCTGCCTGGACAGAGACTGTAACAGGTCAACTGCATGCTGAGAAGCCACGTTTCTCAATGCCTCAGCTCTGCTGAAGACCTGGTAATGACTTCCGCACATGCCCCGGCTCCAAAGGTTAGGCATAAATCAATGACTAAATCCCAGGATGCATTATTCTTCTAGCTGCTTGCTGGGGAATTACCCATATTTGATTTCTGAACTGTTGCAGATAGCTCAGAAAGCCAGACTTCATGACTGAGCTGCTAAGCTGCTCAGGAGTCTACTGTCCTACTGGGAAAGAATTTTTAGAGCTCCACAATTGAAAACCACTTCTCTTCAGGCTCTTATTCTGCTGACTGCACTTTCTACCCCATATATCAAGTTGTCACAATTCACACTTGCCAGCAGCTGCCTGACCCTGCTTGGGTGGTGGCTGAAGTGAAACAGAAGAACCATGGAGCCAAGTCTTTAAAGGAGCAGAGATGTTCTTGGCAGAGATGGAGAAAGAACACAAGACTGGAAGCCTTCAAACTAGAGTGCTGTACACTATACCAAGGTCCCAGCTGTGCTACTTGGGCCTTCCTAGGACTAGTAAGTGCCCTGAAGAAGCTCTGACAGAGACCATGTTATAGCCCTTGATCCACAAAGCTCACCAGTATGAAGTAGGTTAGCTTTACCTGGGCTGCTAGTGCCATTTGGACGGACCCCAGCTGTGATACCTGCTGAATGTAGTCTCGTTATCTCAGTTTGATATCCCCTGCTCAGTGACATCTCTACGGAGAGCACAGACCTCCAACAAGCACCAGCTCTGCACGCAAAGCTACTGACAGGCTTGCTAGGCACGTCTGTGTGTGCGTGTGTGTTCCTCCCTGGTCCAAGTGGTAAAGCATGAGAAGAAACCTTGGCGCTGGCCCAGAGACATCTGAGCTTAGTAGCAGTATTTGACGACAGATGTGTGTCTTGCAACATCGCTACTGAAGTGTCTTTTCCTTTCAAAGTAGGAATCATTTTCCTTCACGTAATAGTCCAGGCAAATATAATCCTATTAACAGGACTATTAAACTAAACAATACTTGGCACGCCATGACCTAAAGAAACAATCCACCAACTCCGGCAGCTTGTAAACAGCCCTGTCCCTAAGGCAAAATGGGCATTTCCTATGCCCAAGTGCCCTCCTAGCCAGCACCCTCCCACCCTGCTGCTGCATCAAGCTCTGCAGGACACCTAGTCCTTAAATGTGTGGGAAGGCAATTAAGTTCGAAGCTGGTGTCTTCATAAAAATTGTCTTTCCCGAGACAAGTGGGCCCCTTTCCATCCTGCTCTCCCACCCTCTAAATCGCCTTTACTCCCTAGCCCAGTTAGAATTCACTCAAGTTTACACCAAGACAAGGCCTAGATCTTCATCAGCATCTCTGCAATGTCTCTAATCTCTTGGGTTTATAGCTCTTTTGCTCTTACATAGACCAGAATTCCCAATCCAGTCATGCCCAACCTGAAAGCCTGAACCCACATCTCTTTTTTTTTGATAGGGCTGCCAATAGAAATTCCTCCTCCTGGTGCAATTTCTCTACAGAAGCAGTAGGACTTCACTCCTCCAAGGATGCAGCTGGCTCTTCTCTGTCCTCATTTGCAGTTGTGACAGGCAATGAGCTCTTGACAGCACTGCCTTGGGCGGTGAGGAATGCCAGGGTGCACAGGTACTCCACGTGCAGCCCTGGGCATCTGCTTCATCTCTGTAAGCTTGCAAATAGCTCTAATTTCTATGGTGCTGCAGCAAGCTGAATGGCAAGAAGAGTTTTGGCTGGGGAGACATTTGAGGCTTCATAAAGATGTGTTGCAGCATGAAGTTATGCACTTGCCCACAGATGTCACATCCACTCTATGGGGCACTAAACTGCAATCAGCAGAGGAACCCACAGAGACTAAACACTGATGTTGATGACTGAATACTGGTCTTCTCATTGCTCCTCAGTGCTACCCATACAAGAGGACCTCAACAGATCTGTGTGCTATGTAAACCACTTGCCTCTTGTCTCCCAGCACTGTTGGGCTCCCCACGTGGTTCCAAGGAGAGCAGACACACCAGCCTGTCAAAGAACTGCTGGTTGCTTTCCCCTGCAGTGAGGTCATAACAAGACTGGAGCAAATAGCTTTCTCTGCCCCTCCATGCACACTTCACCTGCTGCCTCTGTTTACAAAGACGCACCCAGAGTGACGCTGCACTGTAAGAAGGCATCATCTCATCTGTCCTTTGCAGCACAGTTCATCCTTCCACCCCTTGCTAAGCAGCTGTTGTTCCCATGGGCTAAGATCAACTGCAGACAATTCCCTGGCAGAAATCATCCCTCACCCATCTGGTGAAAGTTTCAGCATCATCCCAAACACTTCTGCCAATTCCAGGAAGAGAAGCAGAGGTGTTCATCCAAATGACACCCTTGGGTACATTATACATTAGATCTGGGGTTTCCAAAAAGATGCACCATCCTACCACTCTCTTTTAGAAGGAGATCAGCTCTGGCCCCACCTGCTTACAGAAATCAGATTCCCCTTGAAGCTAGGGAAAGACAACCCAAAAATCACTACTCATTTTTCATTTCATTTCTTATTGTATATTATCTTAAAGACCTTTGCAAAGTAAGTCATGCAAACAAATGTGGATCAGTTCTCAATGAACTGTGTGGATCTCCACAGAGTGCCAGCCAGGAAATCTAGAGAAAATTATGCATGAAGCAGTATGGTTAAAATTGCTCATTGTCACTTGACTCTTGCACAGTCCAGCTACTTCATCTTTTCTCCCAGCCAATTTGGCTTTCCTTGTTGCTTCGCTTTATGGGCAAGGTTTTGATTATTGCAGCTTAATATCTCCCTCATCTGCTTTAATGGGGAAACTGTATTGGAAACTCCCTCTCACGCAAAGTGAGGCAATGACAAATGGATCCCAATAAATTTCTTGATCAGCTGCTTTCTCAAGACTCTCATCTGGGTAGGGTCCAAGGTAAGACAATCCAGCACTAAAACACTTGAAGGGATTCAATAGGATGAAGACCTACAGATCTCCCCCTATCAGAAACTACAATCAAATTACAGGAATTCACTCAGGTAAACAAACAATCCCAAAATGTGTCCAGATATGCCTAGGGAGATTCAGTCCAATGACAAATAGTCCAGACATGGCTCCAGCCACTTAAACTGACCACAGCACTTTTCACTCCCCCCCTCGAATTCCCGGAATAACAGACATTCTGTGTTGCTCAAACAAACAATATTTATTTTATTCTTACGTAAAGTTGTACAGGTTATGCAGATATAAACATAAGTAAACATCGTCTCTTTTCCCCAGCGCTGGATCACGGTGCCTGCATTCACCTCAGTTCTGACAGATCTTCCCATACACCTTTGCAGTGGCAGAGCATCTTGAGTTTTGGTCTCCATCAGAACAACCACCCAAGCCAATTTCACTTTAACATATATCAGTGCAACCTATTTTTCAGAGGTGTTGAACTGCAGAAGCTGTAACCAGCATTTTCAGCATCTGACAGCCAGGCCACTTCAATTTATGTAGCTACATATTTTAAAATATTGACAACAAGCATTCTGTGTTTAGTCACCTAGAAAGAGAACAAGACACTTTTCCTGAATGAAAGGCAGAGTTAGGCTCTTGGTGACAGCAAACAGAGGACAGAAAGAAGCACAGAGCATTACAAAATGAAGAGCAGCAAGTGCATATGCTGTAATCACTAGCCTAATTTATTTCTCTTTTAGCAAAAGCATTCAGAAACTTAAATCTTTGTCTTTTCACAGATGGTGCTAAGTTAGATTGTCCTGCTGGAACCTTTACTGACAGCATCACTGAATCATCTCTCAATCCCCATGAGAAGGCAGGGGCAATTGTGGAAGGCTAGTGCAAGGCGGACCCCAGCGGGTCTCATTTAGTACTCTATAAACACTTTTGGAAAGCTGAGTTCCTGTTTCAAGCCTACAAAGCCAAGGACCAGCTCTGGCCAAAGTTAAGAAAAAAATCCTACCTTGGTCTCTGCCAGGAAATTTCATGCAACTTGGTTTCACCTTTCAACCAGCACTTTGGGAATTGATGAGATTAACCAGGGATGAGGATCTAAGATCCATCTTTCCATCAACTCATCAAACCCAGGAGCAGGGGAAAAAAAAAAAAAACCTAAAAACAAACCCACCATGAGAAAAAAGGATACTTGCAAGTCACACCCCAGTCATTTGCTGCAACCCCAGTTGCAGGATGCAAAAAGATTGAAGAACCAGTCATCCCAGGGAAGGTTATGGAATAAAAGACCAATAAAGAGTCCATCTAATCCCTCTACAGAGCAGACCAGTCCTAAAAGAGAGCAATCTCTTCCAAAGCATCTTCCTAGAGGTGAAGCACTTGGGGTCTTGTTCTCTAAGAAAGTTACTCGAGCAAAGGGTGGGAAACACATGAGAACAACCTGAATATAAGTCTTTAGTGAAAAGGGAGAGCCTTTCTGCCACACTTATGCTACCACCCCACATGAAGCCAAGGGCTGCAGAGCTCCTGGAGTGCTCTGCACTGGCAGACAAAGGGCAAAGGAATGTCTGAATGGGTGAATTTCAACTGGCACTGGGAATTTGCCAATCTCTTCCCCAGTCTTGTGGGGTTTGCAGCTCTCTAGAAACACTGAGAATCAAGGACCCTATTATTCCTCATGAGCCTTAAGGATTTTTGTCTCTTCTGAAGCACCTTGCCACAAAGGTAATTTCATTATCCAAAAATGATGAGGCCTTCTAATGAATTTCAGATGCAAACCATTGCAAAGCTCCCCTTCATCAAACCCTACGTTACAACAACGGGTAAACCACGGTAGGTCAGAGGTAGTTCAACAATACATACGGGAAGAGGCAATAGTATCATGGAGAGGAAACTATGAAGAAGTTACAGAAAGAAACCTGATGTTGTCTTTCCTATCACATTTCACTGTGACAAAAAGCAGTAAGAGCAACCAGTGCAAGTTGAAATATTGCCACCCGGGGTCACATTTTAAGGGCTGCACCCACTGAGAGCAAAACATTCAAAACTACCCATTTATCTGCCCTTGGTCTCTATTCCCAGAGCAGTGTTCATGCCTAACCATCACAGGGAGAAGGTACTTTCCTGGACCTCTATTTTACTACATCATCGTATGACTCAGAAACATGGACTTGAGAGAAAGATTTAAAGTTGGTCGATCACTGGGATGAGACATACACCTGCTGGAAAGAGCTTGGGGATGCAGCAGTGCTTTCTGCTGAGAGCTATATTGTTACTGGGAGAGCTGTATTACCACAGGAACATCTAACAGCTCCAAAGAAGCTCTGATTTCAAGGGGAGCTCTGTAGATCCAATGTGCTTACAGCACAAACAGACAAGGCAGAAAAAAGGACTCACCTTTGGAGGGGAGGAACGGAAGCAGGGTATGCCTAGTCTCAGCTCATCAGCAATAGCTCGCTGAGGGTTGTGGACCCTTGAGTCACACTTGACAATGCAAGTACTTTGTAGACCTGCTGTGACTCAAACATCCACACCCTACCCTGAGAGCACAGGAGTGCACTGAATGGTGAAGGCAGAGGGTCTGCAAGGGCAGTTGAAGCAGGAGTTAGAAAGTTTGGCTGAAAGAGACTATGAGGGAAGCACAATGCATTTTCAGTCCCCATCAGCTACAGAGCCGATCTGGAACTTTTTGTAAATCAAATCAAGCTTGACTTCAAGTGCTGCCAGCACCTTCTCCCTGCAGGGCAGCTTGCAAACACCCAAAAAGAAGTCCAGCCACCACAGAGATGGAACTGCTAATGAAGAGAAGAGCCACTCTGAGAGGAGCCAGCTGGTCAAACTCTAATTAACTAGCAATGGCAGCACTGTGCACTCAGCAGCAGCCCCAGGAAGTTCACCCCAGATCTACACTGCCAAAAGCACATTATCTAGGCAGCTGTGGCATGACCAAAGCCTTTCTCTAGACAGGGACATTCACAGTCTCCACTTAACTACAGGACTGAGTAGGCATTGCTGACTCAAGTGGTCCTGCAGGCTGGTTTCTATAGAGCCTGGAAAGATTTGGGAGTCTGTTTGAAACACTTTTATTCATGTAGTGCATTGGAGGTATGGTCATCATGTATGTCTGGGGGGTTGCTATAAATTGCTTCTCTGGACCTCATTTTTGTCCTTAGCTCCTCAAGCACACAGAGGGGAATTCATAAGTGACACAGAGCAAGCAGCAGCAGGAGACAGTTTAGTGATCAGAGCTCTCCCTGAATCCTCACCCCAGCTCTCTGCAGTTCAAATGACTGAGGGTAAAACCCCAGCCTGGCCAGTTAAAGCAGGGCATGGCATAAGTGGCAGTGGAACTGCTGGATACCGCAGCAAGTGGCCCAAGTGATTTGTACAGACAGGAGGGTGGGCAGGCTGGGTGGCCCAGGGATGTAAATGGTATGAACAGACCCTAAGGCCATCCCCTTTCACTAAATGAAACTGAGGTGCTTCCTTGTTCCAATAAGAACTTCCTAGAGCTAGCAAATTCCCACCTGCCCTCCCCTCAGGTTTTGAGGCTCCCAGTCAGTTTAGCAGACAGGCAGGAGAGCATCACCTCTCCCTTCTGCAGGGGATCACAACTTGTCTGTCCTCTCCTCATTTGGGTACTGATGTGATCCTAGGGCCTGGGCTGCTGAACACCACCTGGTCTTAAAAGGCTCCCTGATGTCTCCTTCAGCTAGATGACATTTGCCCTATGCAAAGGGAAATGCCAGGCCCAAACTCACCCAAACTCATCTACTTTCCCTTTCCATGGCCAAATCCTCCAAAAAGTCAAGACTCTTAACACAAACATTTCTGAGCCACCCCCAACCCCTTTGTGCCCCTCAAGGCTTGTTAGCAAACAGCTTTCAAATCACACTGAAAAATATAAAAATAGGATTTGGGGTTTTATAAAACCTGTTCTGCATCAGGTGGGGTGGGAGAGGTCAAGCTGGTGCAGAGCTCTTTCTTGATCTCAGTAAGAAAAGCCAACAGCAAATCCCTTAATTAAACAGCTGATTTAATAAGACAGCATTAAAGAGAAATACAGGTAATGAATCAATCTCTCATCCCATCAGATGCTGGGAGCTCTGTATTTGTGCAGCATCAGACAGACTCCAGATGAGTTCTCCTACAAGGCTGCACAGATCCTGACCCTAAAAAGAATTTTCTCTTTGGTCATCTGAGGTGGTATTTTCTTACAAGAAAACAACTCTATTCACCATGGGTCTTGTCAAACAGAGAGGGTGTTCACTGGAGGACTCCATACCACACAGTTACATAAAGGCAAGACCATGCAGGTGGCATCATCGCCCAGATGAGTGGGAGCTGCCTGTGGGCTCCTCCATCACCAGGAGCTGGCTGAGTCCGTCCTGCAGCCACAGGATGGGTGCGGCACAGCCCAGCCTGGAGGCCACAGACGCCCAGCACAGCCCAGCCTGGAGGCCACAGACGCCCAGCACAGCCCAGCCTGGAGGCCATGGATGCACTCAGGGTCACTCTGATGTGGATCACTAACTTCTCCATGCACAGTGGCTCCCGATCGGGATCACTGCATTCACCCCTTGCTCCACATGCAGTTTTCCTCTCCAAAGGAATGATAAGTTACAGATTATGTTAATAACATACAGGCTTCCCAAGCCCTAAGTACGAGGCGCAATAGACCATAACCTGCACGTTCAAGATCACTGACTCCTCCATGACAGTGTCTTCCGCAAAGCTCCCGGTACAAAACTTTAACATAACCAGCCCAGCAGCAGCAGGGTTCAGGGGCATTTCTACCAAGTGCTGCTGAGCTCATTTTATGAGAATCGTGCTGCAATTTATACGCTCTTATGGAATTTCATTTGTCTTTGGTTGACTTTTCCATCTGCCTAAACATGCCCAGTGGGAGATGAGGATGTCCACACAGTTCTTGTAACATTACACCTGAGTGACAATACCTACAACTCTGCCCAGCCACCTCCCATCCTGCTTCTGCTCGGCTGGCAGAAGTTAACAGGCCTTTGCCTCTGCACATGGGTTTGGGTGGGCACATGCGTCCACTTCCAGGGTTTGATGAAGGCATGCAGCCCACAGCACCAAGACCTGCTCCTTTCTAGTGGGCATTGTTCCTTCGGCTCCCCCAACACAGCCCTGCACTGCAGAGCTCTGATACTACCTCCAGCATAGCCTGCTAAACAATGAGATTGCCCTTCCACCTTCCAAAGCAGACAACCCTCATAGGGCTTTACTCAACTGAGCTAAGTTTCAGTGATAAAGAGAGTGCATAGAGTCAGATACCCAGGTTTTCACCTCATTTGTCTAGGCCTAACAACCCTGGAGCAGCTTTGCAGGTACAGAACACCCAGCAGAGTCTGCAGCACACCTCAGCAGCCTCGCCACGCTGGGAGATGTCTGCCTCTCTAGGCCAGATACACAACAGTTGCACCACTATGATGCAGAAGTCTCAACAAAGCCTATTATTCCTGGAGGAAGCCAATATCAGTCTCAGACCTGTATTCAAGTTGTCCTAAGAAACCTTGAGGAGTCCTAAAAGCATGTAAACTGAGAAGCTTTTCCAGTATAAAGGACAAAAACATGAAAGAGGTTGCCTGCTTGTACAGTTCATAAATAGGTGACAACATTAAAGTCTTGCTACATTTTAACACCACTACTCAATAAGGAAGAAAAAACAATTTTTAACTGATCATTCAAATATACCTGAGTCATCTTCTCCTTTGCATAAAGATCTCTTCTAATCCCAACATCCTGGGCAGAGCTCTCTGATTCACCACATCCCCTCTGCAGTCACCGAAGCTCTGAGCACAGCAGTCCCTTAGGTCCAAATCTTGCTAAAGGAGCCAAGCTATATTTTGTTGACATTTCACCTCCTCCTTCCTCTCCTTACAAGACTTTCCCCAGGAGGGAAGCTGAGCTGCTGCATACACCAAAAGACAGAAAACACCTTGGGTAACCTGGGGTGGGATTAACCACCAAGACACAGCTGCATTCAGTTGACTGTGGATCATCAAAGCCCTTAAGAGGAACAGATTTCTCACCCAAGTATGCAGCTGTGGAACATGACTTGCTCCAAGTCTTAAAGTCACGGTGCTCCTCTCCTGTTCCTCTGTTAACAGAGCAAACCATGCAAAGGGCACATGCACACACACACACACACACACACTACCTAGATCAGCCTCCCTTGAATTGATGGGACTTCCCAGAGAATATCTGCTTCCTACCAGAGCAGGTCCTTTTGCTTTCATTCAGAGAAAATTAATAGCCCTCTGGGCACACCTTACCTGGAAAATGTGCCATTGGGAAAGCATGGAGAATTTTCTGCTGCCTTTTAAAGCAACAAAGCAACTGGAAGCAGGAGGAAGTCAGCAGCGGTGAGCAGAAAAGCATCTAAGAACCACCATTTTAATGAAATTAGCAAGCGGAGATTGTGATATTATTCCTCATATTTCAGCCAAACAGAATCTAAATGCTTCGGAGCACAAAAAGCACCATGGGCCCAAAACCACATGTTTGCAGAGACCACAGGCTTACAGCAAAGTATTAGAGGATGGGACTTGGCAGGCAGGCACATTGAAGTTCTTCGGGAGTTAATGTGGTTGTTCTTGGTGTCATCATCAGAAAAAGCAGCATGCTTGAGTCCAAAAACAAAGTCGAGCACTGCAGCTGTTGGAGGTTTGCAATAGAGGTGGCAGCTTGCTACAAAAATCTCCTCCTCCTCCAAGCAGGGTAGCAAAGGAAGCAGGTCTTTCCCAGACCCAAGGTTGTCAAACCTCACTGCCATAACCCTGAGGTCTCTGTAGCAATGGCCTTCTGGCTAGAGAGCAGCTCAACTCAAAGCCTCCCTCCTGCCTTGGATGGATGCCCCTGTTGTATCCAGGGAGATATCAGGCATACCTGCTGCTGGAACCACTTCTGCTAGCAAATGGAAATCCTCCCACGTGACTGCTGAGCCCAGTGCTGCAGCCGTCACTCACTCCATGCCAAACTGAGTCACTCTGAGTAACAACTATTGATGTAGAATTGATCTCTGGGAGCCAGTGCAGCTATGTACAAGGCAAGGATGTGCTTAATGTGGGTCACCGAGGGGCAGAGCAGTACCTGCTGACCTACAAGTAGCCCCAAAAGAGGGACTGTTTGCAAGTGCAATCCAAAGGCACTTTCTGATTGACACTGACAGACATCAGCTCAAGTAAAGAATCAGAAAATGAGCTGGGTATAGGGGCCAAACTCCATCAGAGCCCATTTCTGCTCTTTTGTTACAACCACTCAAAATGGATGCACTTTTATGGAAATTGAGGGGTGATGCTTACACCAAATTACCCAGGTGAGAGGAACATCAGGGCTCTTTGCTGATCCTCAGATATCACACAGCAAAAGTCCCCACTGCACACAGCCGTGGCACCACAGGAATCAAGGGGTACACAACTGCAGACAAGAGCCAAGGTGCGGCTGCTGTCCTGCCCAGAGCTGCTACGCAAGGCCCCCTCTGCAGGGCAGCAGCACCAATCCCGGGTTGCTCTCCCCAGCCCCTGGTGCCAGCCCGACCCCTTCGCTGGCGTGCAGATCCTGGCCTGCATCAGGCTGTCCCACCCTGTGCAGCGAGCGCAGCTGTGTGTGTTTAGTTCACCCAGAGTGGCACTGGGGGTGGAACAGTGACCTTTCTCATGAAACCGTATGGGAAACAAAATTCCCTCTTTCAAAACTTTGTCATGTCTCAACTAGCTGCTCTGCAAGTAATTTTTACAAAAGAAGGAGGGAGCTGTCAGCTGAGACCTGTCAGTGACCGAGAGTACAAATCACACTACCTCCCCAAGCCATGGAGACAAAAGCAAAGCACTTGGCAAGGCGACCGCTAACCCAGCTGCCTTGGTGCCAAGCTACCCAGGCTGCCTCCTCCAGCAGGCTCCTCGGAGCAACGCAGACGGGAGGAGCTGGCAGCCACCATGACAGGCGGCAGGGGAGGGCTGGGAAATCAAAGAAAGGCCATTTCCACACAGAGAAGCATTCCCGTGCCTTGAAGCAAGCAGGAGCTTGTGCCTAGGAGCGCGAGTCCCATCCAGCCTGCCTTGCTAACGGAGCAGAGCCCGTGTGCCCTGTTGCTCCCACACACACCCCGTTAGCAACATGAGCAGAATCAGTGCTGCTGAGTGAACTGCTGCTCCCCTCCTGGGGAATTAAGCCACCCAAAGACTAAACCTGGGGAAGATCTGGCTCCTTCCCCCCTCCAGACAGAGCAACAAGGCTAAAAGTCAATTTGTCTCCACTTATCAGGACCCCAGTCATAGAATTTTTAACCTTCTCATAACAAAGTTGATGGCTTATAACTGCAAGCAGCACTGTTATGAGACACTGGAATATAGAAAAAAACCCCCCAACTTTGGCACAGGAGATTTAAAAGTAAAAGGAGCAGAGACTGTTACCTGTACAGGAGAGGTCTATCAAAGGAGGGGATTTCCCAAAGCATCAAGCTCAGCCTCTTTTTCAAAAGCATGTGTTGAACAGGGTAAAAAACTCTTCTCTGCAGTTGGATAAATACATGCAGAGAAAAATCACCACCTCCAGCTTCATCTGAGCTCTGGGCTGTTGCTCATGGCATGCTGACACTTTCATAGCTTGGGGAAATGTGTCTCTTCAAAGTCGTGCTGACATATGAGGAGGGAAAGGCAGGAGCAGCCTCACGTTTGCACACTGCAGCTATATAAAGCGAGTTGCCAAGATACATTTACTGCTCTCAAAGTCTGTTCCTGAATACAATCCAGGTGTGCATATACATTAGACACGAGCGTTCATCCTCAGCACTACAATGCATTTGTTGGTCATTCACACACTGAGACCTCTCTTTCCTTTGCCAGATTGTCACTGGATTTCATCCTGCTACTTCTATCCCAGTTAGCTGCCTACAGAGTGTAGAAACAAGGTCACTTCCTAGCCCTCTAAAGGGGCTTAGGACTGGATTTTTCCCAATCATCCAATAAAAATACAGGCTCAATGAGTTTGTGTGTAGAGGATGAGCAGCTTTACTTATTCATTAAGACACGCTGGTGGAGGTTTGGGAATCCTGTACTAGACTTTCAGAGGTTGACAGCACAAAATTCTGCTCTATCAGGGGGAGAACACACCCTTTAGCTTAGGCTTGTTCTTTTTTTACAACCCTGCTTATCATCATTAATTACTCGCTCATAGCTTTTCCCTGCTTTTATTGAGATCTTTTGCCAGAGGACTGTGAGCAGAAGGAATTCCTAAAGAGTTAGAGACCCTTTTTAACAGGTGCCTTGAAAAGCCTTGCCAGTGCTTACTGAGGGCAGTGGAGGTACCAGCAAAACTTTTTTCTTCAGGTCAACAGCCGTAGTGCCACAGATCTAAGGCAGAACTGATTCAGTGTGTGTCTGGGGCATCACCTGAACCTTAATGTTAAGGTTCCACAAGATGTAAGGGGCTAATCCTGCCACCCTCACTTTGCTTCCTCTTCATACTGTGAAGTCAAGCTCTAAGCTTGCCCCCTTCATTCCATTTACTGTCCAGAAACCAGAGTAAAGTGCAGTCACATCACTTTCTACACAGCATGAGCTTCCCACCATCCAGTTCAGATCTTTTTTCCTGCAGGCCAATTTAATTCAGAATCCCTACTGGCATCTCCACTACCTCTCCTCATTCATTCCTTCCCCTCCTAAGGGCCCCCAGAGGTCATCCACAGGGGTCTCTAACTAGTGGCTCCACCAGTCAAATTCAGAGAACCACCACATGGTTTCACCATCCGATGCAGCTCTACCACACGTTCTCCGTGTAGCCCATGTGCTATGAGGTGAAAAACAAACTTGGGTGAGCTGGAGTTTCACTTGGGCTAGGACCACTTAAGTGCTCCCACCTGGACACTCAGGACAATTCACCACAGCAAACCAAGGAGGGTACAGGGGCTCAACTTTTGGCAGGCCATCAACCTGCAACCCAGGCAAAAGTCTTTCTGCTATCTTTTACCTTCTAGGATAGTGTAGGAAGCCAAGGAGTGGTGTTTTCTTTTCTCTGTACCTCCTACAGGTGAGAACTCCCAGTGTAAATCAGATACCCTTTGTGAGTAGAAAGCCATCACAGGAGAGCCAGCAGCAAACATATTCCTCCCATTTCTGGGAGTCTGCATAGGCTCGTTGTTATCTTAGTTAATCACAGAATCCTAGAACAGCTTGAGTTGGAAGGGACCTTAAAGATCATCTGGTTCCAGCCCCCCTGACATGAGCAGGGACACCTCCTACTAGACCAGGCTGCTCAAAGCCTCATCCAGCATGGTCTTAAACACTTCCAGGGATGAGGCATCCACAACTTCTCTGGGAAACTCGTTCCAGTGTCTCACCACCCTCATAGTAAGGAACTTCTTCCTAATGTGCAGTCTAAATCTACCCTGCTCTAGTTTTGAACCATTGCCCCTCATCCTATCACCACAAGCCATCACCACAAAACATCCCACCCCAACTTTCCTGTAGGGCCCCCTCAGGTACTGGAATGCTGCTAGAAGGTCTCCCCAGAGCCTTCTCTTCTCCAGGCTGAACAGACCCAACTCTCTCAGCCTGGCCTCATAGGAGAGGTGCTACAGCACTCTGAACATCTTTGTGGTCTCCTCTGGACCTGCTCCAACAGATCCATGTCC
>JANIJG010014353.1:47642-58998 GCA_024611175.1 Megaceryle torquata
CCAGCCTGTCCAGATTCCTCTGGATGGATCCCTTCCCTCCAGTGTGTCAACCACACCACACAGCTTGGTGCCATCAGAAAACTTGCTGATGGTGCCTCCATCCCACTGTCCATGTCACTGACAAAGATGTTAAACACCACCAGTCCCAGTACCGATCCCTGAGGGACTCCACTCATTACAGTTCTCCATTTGGACATTGAACTATTGATCACAACTCTGAGAGTGACCATCTGGCCAATTCCTTACACACTGAGTGGTCCATCCATCAAATCCATATCTCTCCAATTTAGAGACCGGGATGTCATGTGGGACAGCGTCAAACACTTTGCACAACTCCAGAAAGATGATGTCAGTTGCTCTTCCCTTACCCACTGATGCCATCACCCCATCATAAAAAGCCACCAGCTTTGTTAGGCAGGATTTTCCCTTTGTGAAGCCATGTTGGTTGCTATCAATCACCTCCTCATTTTCCATGTGCCTTAGGAGAGCCTTCAGACTCAGAATCTCTCATCATCTCTCCACAACCATGTCTGATTCCCAAAAGGCTTCACAGGGCCTGCAGGACATGTAGGAACATCTCCTCCATCTAAAAGGACCTGGGAATAACTGTGGTCCTCAGAGCAGAGATCCTCCTCCCCCATGGTGTCTTCTGCTTCTTTCTCATTCTAGTCTGAAAGGGAGCATCCTTTCTGACACCTGCATTTTCTACCCAGGTCAGGTAACACCTTTCAGAGCCAGGCACCTGTAGGCAGGCTCTTGCTAGACAGCCAGGTTTGTGCAGAAGGGGACTGTTTGCACCTGACAATTTCTGAGAAAGCAGAAAGAAATCAACAGCACTGCTGAGAAAGCAGGTTAGTAAGCTGCCTCTTACTATCTCCTGAGTGATATGCTAGGACATGTCCAATCCCCTCTGGAGATGAATTCAGATAAGTGCTTTTCTTACAATCTTCTGAAAACCACAACATCCCCTTGCTTGCCCTCCTCCATTTGCTTGCTCAGCCTGGACTGCAGAGCTGGTGTGAGCTCCCCTGGTCAAATTTCTACCTGGGACAGTGGGACTCAGAGCTTGATCAAACCCACTCGATCTCTTCCACTAGGAAATTTCCGATGCTAAAGTACTTGACGCGAATTGCATACCACTCAGTTGTTAAAAGAAAAATGCAAAAGGTTATACATGACACACTTCAGTGTCTTCGACTTTTATAATGTATTTGATGACACCTCCCAGGGAAAACATTCCTGAGTGAACAAGTAATGACACCAGAGGAAAGTAGGCCAATCTGGGTATAGATGATAATTACCGACGCATAAAAATATATCATGAGATACACTTAAATAACTTCACATGAGGCAGCAGTTCTGGCTTAGCAATTCCTAAGGGACTAAGGGCAATCAAGGTGTTTTACACCACTGCAGGTGCACGTGTCTTGCGTAAGGGTGAGCTAGTAGGGTTCAATCACGGACAGCAGCCTACATACTTAAGCTTTCTACCTGAGCACCAATATCATGTTCCTCAAATCCAAGCACAATATAAACATGTTTGTCGGGCCTGTGTTTCTGGTACATAATTTAATGGCCAAGCTGTGCTTCAGCTTGGGATAAATCTAAGTTTCCTTGCAAGACAGCTTCCTGGAGGGTTATGAAGTGCTTGAGGCTGGTCCTTATGTTTTCCATTCATGACATCCACATCCTTCTTTAGTCCACACAGTTAAGGTTCTTCCCCATAAAGAGTCATGGGACCCAGAGCCTCTCCTCACATCCTCACACACACAGTGAAGATCTCAGAACACGTTGTCTTGGAGAAGCTCACAGCAGGGGACTAAACCAAATACTCAGAGCACAGTGACAACCAGCTTGTAGAAATCTCACATTGTTGTGAGAGACTGGGAATGAACGCCTAGCTAAACAACCAAGAAACCGTATTTGTAATGATTCATCAACTCAAGTTTATCTCCTGGAATAAACAGCAGTAGTAAAGTTTGTCAGTCTTTGGAGAAAATAAGTCTCTACCCACCTCACCAGCTCCAAAATAACCCTTCCTTGGCCTCAGACCGGTGGATCTCTGAGCAGTTCTTTCCAAATTTTCTGTTGCCCACAGCCCTTGTCAAATGTCTTTTCTACCTGAGTCTCTATGACAATGCTATATTCCTTCCTCGCCTAACATACATACAGTAGGAACAGCAGTGGCTTAATCTCTACTTTCCACTCCTATTGTTCTCTAATGACCTGCTGTAATTATCCAAAGTGAACTCTTCTGGCAGAGCATAGCATCATTTCTTAACTGGCTCAGTCTGTTCCCAGTGGGCTACTGACCCTATCTGGAAGCATTTTCTTCTGGTGAAGTGTCCTAGGATCTTTCAACATGGAAAGTCCAGCAGCTCTGGGCTGAGATGGAAACAACCACTGCTGTGTTAGCAGCAGGGGGAGAGCTCTCCCACGTATTCCTAAAGCTTCACACCTTGAGGAGGAGAGAAATAAAAATACTATCTTCCTTGACAGAGGGAAGAAGGGAAAGCAGTGACAATACTTTCATGGTGCCCTACTACGGACAAGCACAATTGTGTTCAGATAGGAAGTTTCATTAGCAACCTGTTAGCTTTGGTGGGGTTCTGCCATTTGTTTTGGTTTTTAATAAGACTTGTTGCCTCTTTCCAGACTGGTTTGTTTTGGCTTCCTCTGCCGGTGAGCCAGGAAAAAAGCCCACACCAAAACCTTATCAAAAATATGATGTTCTTCTCCTGTTTTCTCCTTCTAAAGCTGCTGAAATGAGGTGGACCAACAGCAATTACCACCCTGTTCTTAATCCCTGGTTTGGAATACAGAGGAAGTGAAACTGAACTCCCTGGGAGCGCACAGTTAAATGAAGTGTCTGAGCAGAGTGTGCACTCATCTTTTGAAAGGCAAGAGATCAGAAGGAGGTTGATCCTTCATTTTCTATCCTAGCACAACTGCTATAGTTATCAACAAAGACATGGTGATTCGGGGACCAAGACAGTCCATTTGAGAGAAGATTGTTACAACTGCTCATTCAGTTTCAGATTCCTCACCACTGCAGTGGTTTTGCTGCACCTCCTGCACCCATCACCCAGGAATCTCCAATGATGGAGATCCCCCACCTCCCTGGTGACCCATCCCCAACCCTCCTGGGGAAAGAACCACTGAAGGCACACGAAGCCTTCAGGCTGAAAGGACACAAATCCACATGTCTCCACCACAAGCACTGACCAGCAGTCTGGGTGGTGCGGGGATGAGCAGCCACCATACTCAGTTCTGGACTGCCCTTCGCCATAGAAGCACAGCCCAACCTGCTCCCCAACGCAGCAGCAGCAGCAGCAGTCCCTTCTGCCCTCTGAGCCCACAGGCTCTGGCACTCTGCCAAACATGCATTGATGGGGGAAAAAGAAGTACTCTGCAGTGTTTACAGAGATCGGGAGAGGATTAAAGCCTTTTGTGAGCAGCTAGTAACCCAAACCAGAGTTGCAGGGCAGAGATTGTGTGTCATGGCACCCAGAGCAGAGTGGGATATTAAAGGCAGATTAGGGTAATTTCACATGCCAGACACCAGGAGAGACCTTGCAGTCCAAACATGCTTGAACTTGCTGATAAACCTGTTGCCTTCAGTGGATAACCACCAAAGCAGGCTAAAAAGCTGGGGCCACAAAGCAAACGCCAGGCCTGATAACAGGCATTTAATATTTATTAGCACAGGGTTATAAGCCCCTCTCTCTATACTTCTACCTTCACTAACAGCATCAACTCTTCTGCAATCCCACCAAGAGAGAGGCCTTTCCCTGGTCAAATGGTTTGTGTCAGGCTGACACTAGACGCCTCTGTGTCTCACGGAAAGGAGCAGTTTTATGGCCAACTGCCAAAATTAGTTTATAACCTGTGACTGGTACCAGCCATCTCTATGCCTGACTGAAGGGAAGGTGCCCTGATCTTAGGTCTGTGATTACATATGTCAGGAGAAGAGCTAACGGTATTATCATGCATTCTGCTTTAGAGTAGCTCACATCATCATATTAACCCCTCAAGCTCAAGACACACAGCAAAGAGCATCTGCCCTGAAGAGCACAGTGAGGAGAGCTGCAGATGCCCTGGAAGTGCCTGTTCTATGCTATCCCAGCCTGGGCATTACAGGCCAGTGCTCTCTTTTCATCAGATACTGTCTCCTCTGCAGCTCCATCCTTCTCTCTGGCCCTGGGCAGTTATTTGTGCAGATTCCTATGGACTGTGGTAGAACAGCACTTTACATCTCCTACCTAACAGCCTTAAGAGCCAAACAAACATTCATTGCTTACACCCACACTAAAATACTATCCCTGTTTTACACATTTATTGTCAGCATTAAATGATCTCATGCCTAGGGAGTTAGTGACTAAATGTCTGCAGCCAAAGTGGCACTGAAAGTAACTGGATCCCTTAGAGGAAGAGCAAGCAATAAAATGACAGAAAATTTCTTTAGGCTAGAACTAGGTCAAGGTCAGATGCACCAGCCTATGATCTGTGGATCTAGAGGACCACATTTTCTAGCACTTAGCACCTTCACAGAGAACGGGATGCCACACAGAGATTAAGCAAGTGAAAGACTGAAAACTACAATTAGAGTTCAGAAGCTTTCAATCAAGGAAAGGGAAAAGAGCAAAGGGGAAAATGCTCAAATGGAGTAAGAGAAAAATCTATTGGACTGAGTCATAGCAAACAAATAGGCATACTTTAAAACGTCCTTGGTGTACTAGAAAGGAGAATGCTATTGATTGACCATGAAATAAGAGGAAACTCACAGCAAAAAGACAAGGTCTGCTGAAGAACTTCAAGGGAAGGAAAGCCTTCTGGCAAAAGCAAGGTAGTGGCAGGAAGATGGACATCTTTGTGTTATCTATCCCAGCAAACAAGGAGGCAAACAAAGAAAGAGCTGAAGGATTTGTGAAACATTGTTTACGAATTTAGTTAGGCCTTTTGATAACTATCAGCGCGTATAACAAGGTGACTGTCCTTGATGTTGTCAACATAATTAGTCTGGGAACTTTTAATCAAGAATTGTCTGTCCTTGAAGAAGAAACATCCTGGAAAACATATAAACCAAATGGACTTAGAGAATATATCGGTTTTATGTAGTTTTGTGCTGTCAGCTAAACAATAATTAGTGCTCTCCTTAAGTGAACTGGCCTCATTATAATACTAGAAATCATGCCCGTAGGTCTAAAAGACCCTTGCCCTGGTGAAGACCCCTCCCCAAGCATGCATAGTAGTGGAAATATTGGGTCAGCAGTATTATAATTGTATGTAAATTACTAACCAATCATCATAAAGAGGGTGGGCTTATAAATTACTGATTTTCTAAGTTTTGTGTATAAATATAGCACAGAGAGTCCCACTGGGGGTGCTTGATCTGTGCGAAACCAAGCACCCAGGCTTAACATAACTCTGAAATAAATCAGCAGTGTCTCTCCTGAGTGTGCGAGAATTGGACTCATTGTACACCGGGCAATGAATCTGCTGTTTTGGACAACACTTGGGACAGTCAGCTCTGGCTCCTGTGTGTCTTTTGCTATGGTAATGGAGATGGGACTTCCAAAACAAGATGCTGTCACACACGTACTGCAGACAGTAGCATCCTGGTAGCACAAGGGTCCTCACCACTATTTCAGTCACCACTGTACCCACAATTTAAATTACTAGATGCCCTATAAACACCACTGCAGCTAGGATACTGGCCTGGATATCCTCTCACAGTGTTATCCCAGCCTGAACCAGCCAAGCAGGATCAGGTGTTCAAAGAACACTATATAGACAGCCCAGCCCTTCAATAGAAGTTTCTCTCTACTCATTCCACATCTAATAAAGCAGCCTTTCTGATCCACTAACACCAGCAGAGTAGCTAACGTCTTTGCTATTCCCACAGAGCTGCATACCATTTCATTCCACCCCGATGTCCATTACACTGAATGAAGAACAAGAGCACGGATGCAGAAAAATACGGCTTCTAGTTTGATTTAGGAGTTGTTCCTGGTGCCAGGAATTCACTACTGCCCCTCCATGCCCACCAGGGGTAACGCTACATGATCTAGAGATCTCCATGTCAGGTGTCCTGCAATCCCTCAGATTGGTTAGAGGGACCTTGAGAAGCCTTCATTGCCACAAGCTAGATGTCACCATCCTCTTGGGCAATAAGAAGATATATATGAAAAGCCCAAATAGCCCACAGGTGACCTGTTCAACACAGCAGAAAGACCATAGTTTGGTTTTGTTTGACCATGCTTCTGGAAGATGTAGCAACACTACAATAATGAACACTTTTAAGGCCAGCTTTGCTCTGGGATGTCTATCAACTATAAAAATGCGGCCAGCAGATTGAGAGAGGTGATTCTGACACTCTGCTCTGGCAAGACCTCATCTGGGGTACTGTGTCCAGCTCTGGAGTCCCCAGCACAAGGACATGGACCTGATTTACTAGGTGCAACAGATGGTCTGGGAGAACTCAAACTGAACCCAGGAAAGTATCAGCCTCTTCTGGAAGGACAAGTGACACTGTGTGCTTCAAGGACATAGGCTCTGGATGCAGGGTGAATGGAAACCTCAGACCTACAGAAAGTCCTGACAGTGCAGAGAAGCATCTTTGGGGACAAAAGGGCAAACTGGAACATACTGAGAACAATCTCCTGGGATAGGAACAGTGCAGGTGACTGATAGGTCTAGTCTCAGGAGTGGCTCAGTGCGGAGGACTGGGAAGAACACAAACATTGAAGGCAATGTGGGTGAGGGTGACCAACCTAAAAGGGTTGTGAAGCCTTCAGAGGCCAGGAAATTTTAAAAGCTAATTTTAGAAAGGCAAATCACCATAAGCTCTGAGCTTTGGTACGAATATCTTGGAAGGCTGAACTACAGAAACAAAAAGCAGTGACAGATCTGCTAGTCTGTGGAGGACGAAGGCCTCCAACAAGCTCTATCACTGCCTGGGGAAAGTCAGGAAGAAGAAGCAGAGATCTGTGCAGATGAACCATGAGATCCTCAAAGACTTCAGAAGGAGGAATTGACACTAGGCTACATTACAAAAAGCAACAGTTAAAAACAATCTCAGAAGCAAAAAAGGACAAAGCTGAAAAGCCAAGACACTTAGCTTTGAAGGACCAGCAAGGGCGAGAAACTGTTCTAAGCCCATGAGTCGTTAGAAGGAGTCATGGCATGTCCACTCCTCAGAGCTGGAAAGCTATCTGCTGTCTTGGATACATGTTGAAGGTCACAAAGACCAGTGTGAGAAAAAAGCAGCAGCTGATGCAGCACAGCTATTGTCAGCTACAAGAGGACAAGATTTAACCCTCAGATAATGCAAGAGCAGAGCAAAGAGAACTTTTCTATGAAGGGTTTCCAATGAGATGTGCCTGATAAGCCTTATCTCAAAACACTGATGCAGGTTGATGGGGTTTGGGCTCTTGAAACAACCAAGTAGCCTTAGAAGGCTGCAGAGAGGGCAAATGAAGTTGTGTTTAACAAAACGGAAGAAAAGAAAATCTGGTCAATTACAGACCCACTAGCTTAGTTGACATTACTGTGAGCACTAGACAAAAGCAAGGAAGACTGCAGGAACTAACACAACCTCTTCAGACCAACCCAGCTTCCCTGGACAGTCAGGCAAAAGAATTTCACAGATGAGGAAAAACAACAGTTACCACTTCTTGATGTTAGTAAGACTTTTGATGTTTGTTTGGTGATAAGTCTCCTAATCAAGCTAAAGGAGCTTCAAATGGCAATATGATGGGAGAACATCTCGAATAAAAACATTATTAAAAGAGTAGTCATAAATGGCCTACTGTCCAATGGAACATGCTTCAAGTGAGGATTCACAGAGATGAGGGTTGGGTCAACCCTAATTAGCTTTTTTTACGTAAAGCCAGATAACAGAAAGAGAAGCAGGTTTACTCATCGTGCAGATGATTCCAGCACAGAAATGGCTGTCCGTGTATCACAGGACAGACTTTGGATTCAAACCAATCTGAAGAACTTGAGAGATGCAGTCAGAAAAGAAATAAGAAACAACTGAGTCAATGCAAATACGCCATGCCAGACCTCAGCAGGACAGCCAGCCCCACAGGCAGAGAAGAGCAGGGAAGCATCTAGAAGGTATTGTGGGTCACAGCCTGCACAGGAGTCCATGGACATTGAGGGGCATGGGGGTGAGAGGGCATGAGTCCCATGGGTTCTGAATATCTCTAGACAAAGACTCCACATCCTCTCTGGGCAACCCATGCCACTATTTGATCACTCTCACAGTAAAAAATGGGTGGTTTTTTTGTTGTTGTTCAGATGGAGCCTCCTGTGTGCCCATTGCCTCTGGTCCTGTCACTGGACACTACTGTGAAAAGTTCAGTTCCCTCTTTTTCATTGCCTGCCATCAGGTATTTATACATATGGCTAAGTTCCCCCTTAGACTTCTCTTCTCCAGGCTGAATGGTTCCAGCTTCTTAGCCTCTCCTCATATGAGTATCTTAGGCACTCATGGGTCCAGTTAAGTGCTCCCTAAGCTTAGGGTAAGTCTTCCTTGCTCCACACTTTTCTCCTGGTCTCAAGGTTTTGAGATTTCTGAATGCTGGTCTTACTAGTAAAGGCTAAAGCAAAGAAGGCACCAAGTACCTCAGCTTTTTCTATGTGTTTGTTACCAGGTCCCCAGCACCATTCAGCAGCAGGCCCACATTTCCCCTAGTCTTCCTTTTGCTGTTTACATACTTGCAGAATCCTTTCTTGTCACCCTTCACACTCCTCACCAGATTCCACTCCAGGTCACCCTATCCTACAAGATCAGACACCATCTCTACATTCCTAATAGGTCACTTGCTTCTGCTTCCACCTTTTGTATGCCACCTTTATACATCCAAGTTCAGATGTGAACTCTTTGCTCATCCATGCAGGCTTTGCTTGGCTAATCTCAGTTCTGTCGCTTCAATTTTGGCTTATGAACGAGCATTTGCTGCTTCTTCAGGTCCTCCCGCTGGTCTCTTGATGGGAAATCACTTTGTTACTCCAAGCTATGTTGTCTAAAACCAATCTCCAGCCTACCAGCTAGATTTTTCTGATGTCATATGGATATTCAGCTCCTCATCACAACAGATCTTGTATCAGCCAGTTGTGGCATTTGCCTGTGTTTGCCATGTAAATGGAGCAGATGGGAAAACCACAGAGGAAGTAGCGGTAGCTAAGTCTTCCCTCTTACCCTATTCACCCATTTAAAGCCTTGCTGCACAACATGATATGTTTCAACACCTGCAGTGATAAATAGTAGCACAAACCAGGAACAACCACTTGGTCATGTTTATCCTCAAGTGTTCCTTGGTCACATTGCAACCCACAATAGCATTCGTTAACAACTGTTAGAACATAGTTACAAATTGCAGCAAACACAAATGCTCCGTCAGTGTTATTGCAGGCTTCATTAATGATGATCCTTCGCATTTCAGCAACAGCCATTCAAGGATCTGAAAACATTTATATGCCTCTGCGAGCCAAGTGACACGCTCCATGTGTGAGCCAGATGTTCACAACATCATTTTACAAATGAGGGAACGAAGTCCACAGGACTGACTCCAGCCCCCTTTCCTCCCACTGAGTAATCCACTGCCCACCAACTAGTCATAGGGGAATTATCCAATTCAAGGCAAGGCAGGATACCATTATGGTCTCTTTGTTTCCTTGCATTGTCTCTATTCCCTTGCTCCTCATCTTGTATTTAGATTCTAGGCCTGGAGGGGTACCTCTGAATGTGTCCACTGCACAGCACAGAGATGCAGCTTAGCACTACTCCCCACAGCCATGCAAGCATCAATGGTACTAGAATCTGGTTAACAGAGAGCTCTTGAAGGAGATCTCCATCAGCTGTGTGTGTCAAACCAGGCCCTTTATGGACAGAGCAAGCCCAGTTAATTCCCAGCAGTGGCAAAGCCAACTAAATTCAACATCTATCCCATTCCATCCATCTTCCTCAGACAATGTACAGTGCCTCTGCACTTGGCAGGGCCCTGTCAGCTTTCATAACTTTGCACTTCCAAGAGACAAAAAGAGTCAAGAAAGTGATTCCCAAGTAGCAAACTGGCCTTTGTAAGGTACCTAGCTGCTCCCTCTCTGCTCAGACATTGCTAGCTGAGCAGGACAAGAGACTCTCTTGCAGCTAGAGAAACACCTATGTTTAAGAAGAGACTGCAGCGTCTCTGACACCCCTCCTGCCAAACCGTTCCACCAGCTGGGTCTCTGCATCATGTCATTTTTTTCAAGATTAAGGAACAATCACATGCTGCTCCCTCTAGTGACAACCTGAGCACATTTGAGCAGTCTGGCCACGATTCACAGCACCAATAGTTTTTTTTTTTAGGCACAACAGGCAACATTTTCACACAGGACCAACAATCTGGCATCTATAGTCTTCCTCTCATGCCTTTAGCATATCCAAACCTACCTTAGTTGCTCTCTCTCAGGCTGCTGCTCTGCAAGCACAGGTCTCAACAAGCTGAAGAGGCTGCTAACAGGATCTGCAGAGCTTCACCGGTCCTCAGCTAAAATCTAGTCTGAGCTGAGATTGACCTTAGGGTAAAAGCACTGGGCGGCCACAGTCACCTGAGCGAGGTCATCACGTGTGCATTCTGCAATTGGCACGCGTTGATCAAATAAAAGCAAGTTTGGGAATTAAAGCAGCTACGCAATAGAGAACAGTCACAGCTCAAACAGCATTCTGGCTCTCACCTTCATTCCAGGGACAGCAGAAGGTTGTTAAACCCAGATCTAGTTACCATAAGCTAGAAACAGAAATGGCTATTACAGCTTCATGGATAAAAGCAAACTGAGCGGGGCAAAGAAAACAAATGGAGGGAGGTTGAAGTTAACATAACCATTGCCTTCCTACTAATTCTAGACTATTGTGTAGCACAAATGAAGACCCAAGGCTCCAGCTGAACACAGTAGAACATACCCTGAGAGACTGCAACCACCTCCCTTCTGCAGACCTTGATGCAGGCAGCACAACAGCTCCATGCAAGTCCTTCATACTTGTTTTCCAACCAATAAGAAACATAAACAGATAGCTGAAGAGGAGAGGGGGCATTTATCTCTTTAAATTCTCCCAAGTGCTGGTTTTGGCTGGGGTGGGTCAATTTTCTTCAGAGTAGCTGATATGGGGCTGTGTTTTGGATTTGTGCTGAAAACAGTGCTGACAATTCAGGGCTGGTTTTGTTATTGCTGAGCAGAGTCAAGGCCTTTTCTGCTCCTCACCCCACCCCACTAGCAAGCAGGCCAGAGCTGCACAAGAAGTTGAGAAGGGGCACAGCCAGGACAGCTGACCCCAACTGACCAAAGGCATATTCCAGACCATGTG